>CAUYQG010136271.1:0-39021 GCA_963574415.1 Tarsius wallacei | reverse complement strand
TAAAAATACACAGGAGTTTAACCTGTACATTAACTTTGACAAAGTTATGTAATGGTTTTACTAGTATTTTATTTATAAAGAAAGTCATAATGGTTATGGAGTTGGCTTGAAACTAATTTTAGGAGGTTCGATTCCTTCCTTCGGTGGAAGGAAGTTCGGTTTGGTGGCTCAGTCTGCAATCCCAGCACTTTGGGAGGTCCAGGGGAGTGGATTGCCTGAGCCCGTGAGCCCGTGGTTCTAGACCAGACCGGGCAAATTGGCAAGACCTGTCTCTACAATAAATAAAAAGTTAGCCGGGCTTGGTAGCCGGCGCCTGTGGTTCCGGCTGCTCAGAAGGCTGAGGCAGAAGGATCGCTGGAGCTCAGCAGGTGAACGCTGGGGTGGCAGTGAGTGTACCAGGGCACCCCAGCCTGGGTGACAGAGTGAGACTCCAACTCAAAAAACAAACTGTTGCGGGAAAACAAATCGTAGAGACCATGACACCGAGGCTGGTAAGCAGGAAGCTGCATTTATTACTGGTTTATTAGTAGAACTCCATGTTTGGCCCAGCAGACTCCAGTCACAAAGGGTGGGCCCCATCGCAGTCCCTCTCAGCTTATATAGGTTTTACATTGGCTTTGGGGGGAAGGGGCTTTTCTTGGTGTAAGATTTTGTACTTTTTGTAATAATAGCACAGACTTGTGGTTTTGGCTGCGGGCACTGAGCACAGCTTTACAGGAAGGGGCTTGTGGTTTTAACTGCAGGTCCTGAACACACGTTTTGCATTAACAAAATGAAGCATGTTAATTGTGATATATGTTTTAAAGCGTTTTCTAAAAGCCCCCTACCACAAAACAAACAAAAAAACCCAGGCAGGTCCCCTTTCCTTTCTCTCTCTAGCCATTTTGGACCTGCTTGTGGTGCCTGCCATGCTCTCCCCCAAAGACCTCAGTTAAGGAAATGATCAACTTTTCATATTCTCTTGGTGTTTGGGGGGGATGTCATCAATCTTGCCATCCAAGCCAAACTGTGGGTGAGGCTCCATCTGCCTCTGCAGGTGAACATAACATGAAGACTTTAGACAAGTTGTTTTTGTTGTTGTTGTTGTTGTTAGTTTATTTGTTTTTGTTTTGTTTTGTTTTGTTTTAGTCTGGTTCTCTGTCTACCAGGTTGGAGTGCAGCTGCACAATCTTCGCTCACCACATCCTCAACCTCCTGGACTCCGGGGAGTCCTCTGCTTACCAGAGTACCTGGGACTGCAGGCAGGGCCACCATGCTTGGCTAGTATTTTGACTTTTGGTAGAGATAATGTCTCGCTCTTTAGCCCAAACTGGTCTCGAACTCCCGGTCTCAGCCTCCCAAAGTGCTTGTATTACAGGCAGTTGGCCAAGTTTTTAATGTCTAAAAGTAGTAATTTGATTAGGCTAAAAAGAACTAAATTAATATACTAAGAACTTTTATAAATATTTTTAAATAAATATTTTTCATTGCCTTCTTATCTCCATTTTCATAGCACTTTAGAGATAACATATCTTAATAATTCTCTTAACTATAAAATTGCTCAAAATTTTATTGTATTTAGTGGTTAAACACAATATATTGTTATAGAATATGTTTATGATTAAAATTTGGTTATTGAAAAACTAAAGAGTTTGGTAAATGGAGGAGGAGAATAACAACGTATATTAACATGTGTGAAGTCAGAATACTTATATGTGCCAGGCATTGTACTCATCATTTTATAAGAATGAGGATTATTCATTTCATTCTTCAAATGTTTCATTTCTATATAATCCTTATCTTCATCTTATGTAACAGGGAACTGCAACCTATATAATATCACAAGATAGTAAAATGTAAAGCAAAGTTTTAAATCTAGTTAATCTGACTCTGTAGTATTTTCTTTTAATCAGTATACTATCTTGGATCATCATCATTTTATGAAACTGAAAGGGTGGCAGCATTGAACTAGGAATTGCTTAATCATATAATATCAATTATATTCAATTTGCTGAGAAATAAAAAATAACAAAAGATTCAATAGAGTTTGGAGTTTTGAAAAACAAAAATATAACATAGTTTTTCTTACAAATGAAACAATCTGAAATTACACAAGCAAGTTTTAGATAAGGACAATACTTTAATCTGAAGCCATTTAAAATCTAGTAATCAATAGTCAAAGTTGACTTCAAACTGCAATATATTAAAACAATGACCGCTGTGGTAGTATAGAGCAAGCAGCTTTATATATAGCAAAAACAACAGAGATTTATTGTGTACTCACAGTGAACCAGGAACTAAGTGAGTACTTTAGTACCATTCTTAAATGTCTGAAGGTCAAAGATAGGCTGGGCGGAACAATGAAGAATTTCACTGAAATGCATACTATTAATGAACGTATTTAATAATTCCTGCTTTATAGAAAACATCCAATTTGTTAACAAATGATTTACTAATTTTATAAACATGACTAAATGCTAGAGAACGATGTCCAAAAAAAAAATCATAACAGTTAAATCAAATGCCACACAACAAAGGATTTATCTCAATTATCTCTCCCTAGATGGAAAAACAAACCTGTGATTAGGAAAATTCTCACAAAATTTTGTATACTATTACGTTGTTTTGGAAAATAAGTCATATGGAGTGTGTTTAGGTTTAGATACAAGTCTAATTTTGCTTAAAAGCTAAAATTTATTAGAGTTTGAATTTTCTGCAAAAACAAGCAATGATAGGTAAATTTGTATTCACACTTTGAGACAGGTCAGAAGCACCATGACCAATAGAGATTTGAGATCAGAAGTGAGACCATGCATCTTGCACTTCCTTATGATGCTTTGAAACTTTGGAAAGTCACTTTTGAATTAATCTGCAGAACAATCAAATGAAAATGGGGCCAAAATCAGGTAAATCTAATTCCGAGAAAGAATATTGAGCAACACTCCTGCCATTGGCTACATCCATCATAAAGAGAACAATCAGGAATTAGAGAACATTTTCTTTCTGGGAGAATGAGAGGATGGAGAAATGGAAAATGGTGACACCCCACAACTTTTTTCTGTGACTTCTGAATAAGATGCTGTATTTGTTTATTTTTCCAATGATGTTTACTTAAATCAAATCTCGGGGTAAACCAGGAAGGTATTTTTAGCAATCCGTCTTTCTACCTCACGCATATTCACCCATCTATCATGTCCCTAAATTGGTCAAAATGCACATATTTCCTAGAGTGCTGAGATGACTTTTCAATGTTAAGAAGCTTCAGACTTTGCCAAAGATAAAACCAGAATAACACTGCAGTAAAAAGAAGTTCATGTAGTGATTCCCAGTCAATGTTTTCATCTATATAACAATATATTTTTTAAATGTGGAGGGTTGTTTATATATGTTATCTTAGTTTGAAAACAGAGACATTAATGTTTATTTTAAAAACCCCATGCTTTGAATATCAAAGATCTATTTGGGAAACTTATCAGGTCTTAAATATTTTCCTCATTTTCCTAGTGAATAGTCTCTTCCTGTATTGACAACAGAATGATAATAAACTTGCAACCTGTAAAAAAAAATGTAGATAACAAAATCAGACTTGTTTCAGCTTCAGAACTGTTGATGTATTTACTTATTGAAGTAAGGCATCTTATCAAGAAATCCTCATGCACTATGATCTAGTTCTTATTTAGATATTATTTATTGAATTATATTAACCTAATAAACTGATGGAAATTTCAATCTGGTGCCACTAAGTAAGAGAATAAACGTGCTCTGAATATAATAGTTGATTTACTGATCTAAGCATTGGTTAATAAAATAATGAGGAAGTTATTTTCATTTCATGGTCTGTAAAATTAATTTCTTAACCTTCCAGCTATAATGAAAAATTGCATGATGTAATTTTTCATTATTAACCTACTATCATGCTTATTAGCATGAAATTTTAATAAATATTCTCTACTTTTATTCATTAAATCTTCAATGTAATAATGATTAGTTTTGCTCACTGAATATCAAATAATATAGAAACATTTTAAAAAGATATTTAAATTTAAGGCTATGTTAAACATAGAAGTGATTGGAATTTCTAAAAATTTTTATTTTAAAATCTACTCTAATTCAGTTGAAACTAATGAAGCTAAACTGCTTGCCATTAGCTCATATATGACAAATTAATTAGCATGATTTATTTTTGCTTTCAGTAATTAAAAATATGTTCCATTTATCCTCTAAATACTATATTCATCTCCCATTTAAGACTAAATCTGCATACCACCAAGCAACAGAAGCCTACATGTAAAATAATATTTTAGAAGAAAAACAAATATGTACCTAACAATTTTAGGCATATATTTTTGATAAATTTCTGCATATGCAGCAAAAACAACACTTGTGAATTGGGATTGAAAATGTGAACTTAAGACTAAGTGGAAATTCTGCTTATCTTTGATGGAAAAACTCTTTTTACAGATTGCTCTGAAGGGTCCAAGAGAAAAAGCAGTGAATGTAAGTGATAAAAAAGGAAAGCCCTAAGCTTACAAATTTGTTACAAATCTCATAGGGTAGTTATATTTTCAAGTTCTGTAGAAGTAGAAATCTGTTCTCAGGAAAAATAAAGGAAGAAAATCATCCTTATTTCTCTTCAATTCATAAGAAAAAATAGATTACTTCATTAAAATTTAATTTAAAATTGAATATCAGATAGAAAAAAAATAACCATAGAAATGAGTTAAATTCTAACTCATTGAAAACCAAGATGACAACGATGTAAGAAATAATATGCTCATATGAAAGTTCTCATGTGCTCTTATAGCATTTATCATCTTTCTAGACCAATGTGCTTTGTGATGAATCCTCAATGCATATTGACAGGAGAAAAATAGGTAGCCAGGGAGAAGTTAAATAATAAGAAAGAATGCATGCCGTTCCCTCATTTATGTTGCTTATCTCATTTGAATTACATATTTTTCTTACCATTTCCACTGTTGAAGCTGTCAAGTGCCCATATTCTTTTATTTTCCTTGAGAGTGCACTTGGTCAATGGAGAAATCTCCAATTCTGAAACTGTTCATAATGAGCTGAATAAACATATATATTACATACCGCACAGTGTGACTCTGTCAACCTCATGAGGGCAAAATGCATTTTGTGATCAAACTCTTGGAGAAGGCACTGAAATTAATGGGTTTAAATTAAAGCAGGTTTTCAAAAGACACCTGAAAAAGATAGGTGCATGACCTTCCCATAATTCCCCACAAACACTGAGCAGAGTCAGTCAGGAGCCCTTTGGGTACATGCTCATTCAGAGAAGAGATGCTCATGCTCCTTCTTTTCTAGAGATTCAATAAAAATTCTCTCCTAAAACCCCCAAACAAACCTGAACATAATGCTTGTTCATACATGACTCATAGCTGTTCATTCAACAGATAACACAATTGATGTAAAGATGTGAGCTCTGTCTCCTAAGGGGATTCTGAACAAGCTGAAAAATTGTGTATCAACTCTTTCAAAATAACCCAATCTGGTAATAATTCTTCTAATTCAAACAGGAAAACAACCTGAATATGACATTATAGGACTGTGATTTGCTCTAGAGATTTTAAAGAAAATTGTCATATATGTTATAAAACAAAGGATGCAACTTGCATGGATTTAGAGTCTACAATATTCTGTTATCTAGAAAAAAAGGATAATCTCAAAAAACTATTTAAAATTATTTTTGAAGAATAATATACCAAAATACTTCATCTATATAAATCCTTATAATTTCAGTTTTCATAGGAAATTTAGAAATTTGATTTATTCACAATTCTGAAGGTATGGAATAGAATTACAGACTTCTGTATTAATGGTAATGTCATTCTGATTAATGAAACATGTAAGAAAATAATCATTCTACGTGTTTAGAAATTCATTATTATAAAGCATTCTGAAGGTTAAATTATTATAACTTTGCAATTACACCGTAGTCTAAAAAACACTATACTGAAGACAAAAAGTGTCATGCTTACATTAGAAAGAATGCCTGATCTCAAACCAGGCAAAATGGGGACCATAGGGTGGCCCAAACTTTACCTGTACGATGTCCACTTACATAACTAATCCTGAATTGTACCCCACATCTTTAAAATAAAATTTCAAAAGAAAAACTAAAAATAAAAAGCCTCGTGCAGACCTTAGTGTAAATGACAATAACTTCTTACTGTTAATAAACCTTAAAAAATGTAAAGATTACTGGCTTCCTAAAATCAGAATTAATAAATTCTCATGAAATGTAATTTTTTCAATGATTTAGTGCAATTTTGTATTTTATTCATCTCCACGCTCTCACTGTAGAAAATAGAGAATGAAAACGCCTGCATGACTAAAATAAATGATTCCTATTTTTTGTTAATTGACAGTCTTTTAAAATACAATGCCTAGCAATAAAGTAAGAGACATTGACAAAGTTCAAAAATCAGCCCAATTAACATCTTGGGTAAGGTGCATGCTTTTTCCTTTATTTTTCAGAATCTAAAACATTAGATCCCTCTAATATTTGCTTTACATGTACCAGCTACATATCTTCTTTTTATTTCAATTACAGCAATCTCTGTCACTAGTGTATTAGCTCCAGAACAGAGACCAAATCCTACTTACTTATACTTAGATCATAGCACGTGCCTACTCTCCATATATTTGTTAGTTGTCTGAATAAGAGATATCTGGGATGAATAACCCTTGTTTTACAAAGATTGAGAAGATTAGAAATACTTTACCTAGGAAAGTTAGAGGGTTTCACAATGATGCTAAAGAGAGAAAATTAAATGAGAGGCATCAATCTTTGCAAAGGAATTGTCTCCACTACAAAGAATCATGAATAATAATGATAATAATGTCAAAGCTCAGTTGCTTGTCCTTTGGCAGTGAGAGAATCAAAGAAAGCACAATAAGTAGGAAAGACTCTGTGAAGACTTTTCTTAGCAACTGTGCTTACAGGATCAGTGAACCAATGCCCGAGAGAGGTATTGCTATTCTAGGCAAAAATAATGCATTTGAATTAAGATGGTATACGGAGGAGACTACTTCTCCGAGTTTCCTGAGTGACAGCTCTATTAAATAATGTATCATTTTAGGAAAAAAAGACATGAGTAATTGATCATGAAGAGAATGGTTTTCTTGATTTTACATCTAAAGAACACTGTTTCTCTAAATCACTAAAATGAATCACCAGTTGGCATTCATTGCAGTCATATACCAGTGAGAACAGATGGAATATAAAATGGTATGAAACATATCTACTGAGGAAGCACGCATTTTAAAAGTTAATGAAAGACAAAACAACAAGGGTATAAAGTAGACCTAGTAAATGTTCATGTAATTACACCATAGAGTACCCCTGCATTTTTAATGATCATTTTACTGGTAAATAACAACAATAATGATAATAATAAAAGCACCTATCTATAATACATTCATCATTTTTCTAAGCATCATTTAAGCACTTTAGGTATATCATCTTACCTGATTGTACAAATCACATTTGTGGAGTATACTTTTATTAATCTTATCTTACTGATCAGATAAATGAGACTCAGAGAGATTAAATGAATCTTAAAGAGTGACAAAGCCAGAATTCCAATCTAGATAGATATGTTAGTTTACAAGCATGCTATATCAGCTACATTAAACCATACTATGAGTATTGCGTTTTTTGTATGAACAAGTGGGTACATAAGGAAATAAATTTTGATGCAATACCTTGAACTTTATTAACTCAACAAATACGTCAGTGGCGAATATTTGCCAAGAATTGGGGGCACTGGAAATAAAACAGTAAAACTAAAAAAAGACCATAATATCCTACCTCATTCCTTACCTCGCCTAAAGATGCTTATGATTATAGTGAATAACATTTAGTACTACTTACTGAGCATTTACTAAGCCTTTGCTACTGTTCTGTGTTCCTTAATCAATTTGATTTAGTCTACCAGTGAGGTTGGTGTTATGTCTTCATACATTTTTAATATGAGTAAACAGGCACAGAGAGATTAAATAACTTGCTTAGGTTCTTACAGTTAATAAATAACAAAGATGGTTATTTTTCCTGGGTGCCTGCTGATAAATTCTGCTGATGTAGTCACTACATAATAATTCAGTAATATTTTATCACAGGGCTAGTGTAGCTTCTAAACTGCCAGTTTTAGTCAATTCCAAAAGTTTCTTCCTTAAGGATGGGCTAAATTATTGTGTTTAAAGATGGAAATTGTGTCTAAATAAAATAAATATTTAAGTCTATGATGAGAAGATAAACAGGTCTCAATTATCAACCAGAGTTGTGAAGCTGAAAGCCCTAAGGAACAGAGTTGCCAGCTGATGGTAATATCTTGAATTAGTACATGAAAGAGAAATAAATTTCTATCCTTGTAAGTAACTACGTTATTGTTGTACCTTCTTGTTAAATAGTAACTTTACCACTTCCACCCCCAAATGATTATGAAATAATTCGAATCAAGCCTTCTAATTACAAAGGGATACAATTAAGAGTACCATAGAAATCATGTATGTGGAAGAAAAAAATCAGACCTAGCATATCCCCTATTAGCTGTGCTCCAAATACAGAATAGGAGCAATTTCAGATCTGGGAACATCTACCAAATTTAGTCCTAATGATGCCCAGGACATTTAGGTGAAATGCCTCACACTTAGTAAATTCTATCTTGAAATCCAGTCAAAACTTCCAGTGTCTTACTCAACCCACTATCTCTCAGCCTGCATCATTTTTTCAAATTCAGACTATCTACCAGTTTCTCTACTGAATTTAGAATATTTTTTCTTTTGTAAGATATAATGAATTTTTTAAAATGACATGATATTTATTTAATTCTGATTTTGAGCCAGACTAACACCACTCAGCAAATGTGACAGGCTAGAAAAAGGCAATGCTTAATCATGGATGTTTCCAACAGTGAATTATTTGTGTAAATTTTTATTTACACAAAATGAGATTTTTATGCCTTGCATATAATGAAACTCAAGAATCTGAAAGGTAAGCATTATAGATGTTGGTTTGTCTTTGCTCTTGAGTATTGAGGTCAGAAACAGAAGTAGGAGCAGAAGCAGCAGATTGTACACATTTCAAAACTCTAAACTTTTTTTTTAATGTAAAATACCACCAGCCACCCACGCCAGAGTCTCCTGTGAGTTAATCATTTGCTTTCGAGTTTAGCTCATTATATCTCTTGGTGATTTTCTCCCTCACCTGGTAACTAATACTCTTGACCTTTCCAGGTAAGTATCACAAATACATTTAAGAAGAGGAGAAATTAGAAAGTTACCACCTGAAATGATAGTGCTATAAAATAGCTCAGCTCTTTTTTCAGTGTGGTCCACATCTTGTTCATGTAAACAGACACACGCATACACTTAAAACTTTGTTGGGTAAGGATTTACTTCCTGGATGTAGCAGGAGCTTTCTCCATCATCAGTATAACTCTTATGCCCTCCAAATTTCTTAGGTAAAAATTACTCTCCATTAATAAATCAGGAAGAAACAACCTTTAAATCTCAGTGGTGTGATTCAGGATAAATGAGACTTGTTTTTTGCTCATTCAAGAGCTCAATGTAGTTATACCAAAAGTGATTTTTCACACAGCAATTCAAGAACTCAACTGAACCCTTCCAACTAGTAATTACATCATCCTTCACATCTGGTTTGCAGGCAGAAGAGAGCTAGAGGTATAGGTGGAGGTGAGGGGGGGTGGGAGGCAGAGAAAGAGAGAAAAGGAAGAGATAATTAAGTGAGAGGGCTTTTATGGGCAGGTTGGAAGTATTGTACCTAACTCCCCTCCACATTCCAGTGGACAAAATGCAAACATATAACTACATGTCAGAGAAGTTGGAAACTATAATTTAAATATAGTTCCAAGAAGAAAGAAACATGATTTTGATGATTCGGTAGCCAGAATATTAGCTGTTCTTTGACAAACCTCAGACCACTGTGACTTTGAGCTTCAGTGATACTTCTCAGAAGCTTCCACTGGTTCTACTGAAGTCTCTCTCTCTAGATAATATTTTCTATCCCCTTCCTTTTGTATGGAAGATTTTTCACAATAGTTTAGAAAGAGCACTCCAAATATTTGTACAAATAATCCTGATATTAAGTCACTTTTGCAGTGTTATTATTTTTGTTTTAGTCAGAGGTCTCTGACTGAGAGAACTAAACTCATGGTAGAATTTCTAGGACAACACATTTGACAATTTGTATTTGGGACTGATCCTGAAGTTTGAGATGCAACATCAATTATACCATAGTGCCCTCCTGTAGAACTTCGATTTTAACCTCTTAGAAGAGAAAAGTATGATTAAACCATAATGAGGAAACAGGAATGAGATTGGAGAAGATGACACAGAAAAAAACTGAGATGGAAGGGAATTCTGAGAAAACAAGAGTCAGTAGAGCTCAGCACATAATGCAAAGTGTTTTCTTCGATAAGAGAAATGAAACAAATTGATACAAATACAAATAAGTTTGCTTTAGTGATTCGTGTTTACTGTTAGCTGAGGAATGTTAGTAATAGAAAACTTGGAGAAAAAGGAGAAGTTGTAAAATAGCTGACTAGAATTTCTCCAAGTATATTTCATGGAATATTCATCTTGCAAGATGCACTATAAATAAAGGATCGCGTGGTCAAATTTAAAAAGTAATTGTGAATATTCAATAAAGATTCTCACACCACTTTAGCATCTTATAGTGTTTCGATCTTGGTACTGTGAACTGACATATATCCCATTGTTTTACCCAGTGATTCATCAAAAATATTTAAAACTATAACTTTCTTTGGCTACATTTAAATACCGTTGCATTTAACCTTTCATATAAGCCACATAAATAGAGTATAACATTGTTATATATTTATCAAGTGCTAGCAGTTGTTATGACATTCTCAGAATGAGAAGACTGATTATGTCCATTCAGTTTGTCCTCTCTCTAGACATATAATATCAAACACAATTATCTCAAGTCTTAAAACTATCAAGCTGAATGGTTATGTGGATGATTGCAAACTAACTCACTTTCAGTTCTGCTGTGAGACTATACTAGCAGGAAGAAAAACTATCTACAGGTTATAGCAAGGGCAAGCTTATTTTCCAACACCTAAGAGACATATGCTTACTTTTGATCATAAAAAGCCATAGTCATATTTTTTGTAGATCTGATTGGAAAAAAAAATTATGCTTTTCTCGTGGTAAGTTTTTCAGAAGCTCATGGTGAAACGATTTGTCCATTACATTTCAGAGTGAAAATAATGGGGACCAAAGGTAAGAGCTCTTGAGGTTCACAGAGTTTTATGACTATTTCTTGAAGTAAAGCTTCCTAATGTACTCATTTAAGAATATAAAGGTTTTCTTCAAATCCAATTGAGATAAAATTTTTCTCCAAAGTATGCTTATGTTCTGCATAGGTCAACTTAATATCATCATTTCCAATCTCATCTAAATTCAACCTTTTTGCATAAAACTAGTGACTATTCAGTGACTCCTGAGAAGGGAATTGTGGGAATTTGTGATATTTCTCTTGACAAGATCATGTGAAAGTCTAATTTTTTCTTCAGGAATTCTTAAAATTGTGTGATATATCAACTAACACTATAAAAGTTATTGAGTTCCAAACACTAAAAGTAAGTGTAGAATAAAAATTTATATTTGTCTTTCCAGGTCACAGCCTGTTGATATGCATAGGCAAAATTATTGTTTAAAAATAACGTATTTTGCAGAACAAATAAGGTAAAAATATACCCATTTATCTAGTCAGCAATTCCAGGGTCAATAAAAAATGTTCCAAACTTTAAACTAAGTTATTTATCATAAACTGTATATTCTATAACAATTATAAGCAACAAGAACAATAATAACATTTAGGTGATTAGCTAAGCTTACCACAATTCCTTCAAAATATTTCTCCATTTTAAGCCAATCAAAATATATTATATAACTTACTCAGTGTAAAATGTGGTCACAAATAACTTAGCGTGAGTACATTGATATTTATAGAAATTGTCATTATATTAAATATTACATTTTTGTACGTATATATTTATATGTAATAGACATATTGAGACACATACATTTTTTTAAAATATGCCCTGAAAATATACTGACATGTATAGCCACTCAGTTTTTGGCAAGATATTCACTAGGGAGCATGTAAAACAGCACATTTAAGGATGGCTTTTTAGAAACTTCTTTCTTCTTTCTGATTCATTTTCATTCAAATTGTTCTATTCTTTTATTGACTTCAACCACTTTGTGCTTTGAAAAAGCTTTCACTGCAATACCTCTTTCTGAAAAGATCCAATGTGTAAAAATGATTAATTCCATTAATTCTTTGTTGTACTCACTGAAAAAAATGTATAAGCTTTCTATATGCTTTGCTCTCTTTTTCTTCCACTTTTTAATTTCGCTCTTTGAAGATTCTGTTTCTTCTATTTATGTCTCTCTTCTCTGTTTCCATTTCGCTTCTGGTATTTCTAACATCAGTGCAAAATAATAGACACACCATTGTATAATATGACCACTTTATAACCTTACTTTTGGGGCATCATTAATGTATTCTTTTTTAAACATTAGGAGCATTACATATTTGTCCCAGAAATCTATATTCTGATTTCTTAAAAAATGTTCTTTGACAAAGTACCAAAAAGATGATCACAATCCCAGGAAATAAAATTACTCTCTTATCTATGGAGCTCCTGGTTTTCTCACTCTGAAGTCCCAATTATAGCTACTGGCAGGATCAAAGAAGCCATTAGAGTAGGGATAAGTACGAACTGGAATAACAACACTTTTGCTTTTAACTTTTTATGGCGCAACACATATAGATTTAAGTGGTTGGTATGGCATAATCTTAGATCTACATTGGCAGATGGCTCTACCCATCAGCATTTAATAGTACTCTTTTCAATTTTTAGGTAAATGTAGTCATAAGCATTAAACAAAAGGCTCTTGTTCCGCATCTATGGTAATACAATTAAAGATGTAGGCATATTCTTAGACAAATGTGGTTACAAACTTTTGTGATTTGTACTACTTAAAGAAGTAAGACAATAGAGGCAATTTTAAAACTTTTTGGATGTCCTCTTAGGAATCTAAGAATTTAATACTGTTTTTCTTTGTGGCTGATGTCCTTGTTTTGCTGGTGTTTTACACAAGTGTTTAGTTTACCTGATGATTAAATCTGCAGTCTAGAACAAAGAGCATGTGAAATTACTCTGCTAAGCATACTTTAAAACTATGTTTTCCAGTTGCAGCACTTATTGTTCTGTGTAAAAACTGCATGGTAGGTGTTCTTCCTGGTCAATGATATCTAATAATTTTCTATTCATTTTGTATACCAATTACTTAATGTGATGTTAAGCACAGTATAGACACTCATGATTATTCACTTATATCACAAAACACCAAAAAAATTGAACCCTGAGGTTTTACAGAACATAAAGAAATAGTATTAATAGTTGTTAACTGGAGGAAAAATAATAATGTTACCATGAATAAGCACTTATCCATGTTTGTTTTTCTATATAAACTACTATAGATTGAATGCTTATATTCCACCATAATTTATATGTTAAAACCTAATCAACAATGTGATGAAATTTGGAGTTGGAGGTGGGATCTTAGAGGTAATTATGTCATGGAGGTGGAACCCTGTCTCCCTCTGTCTGTCTCTGTCTGTCTCTGTCTGTCTGGCCCTCTGACACTGTTGCTTAAACTATCCAATTTATGGCATTTTGTGTTCACAAGCAAATTCTAGCTATATTCTGAAGATATAGCTTAATGTTTGTTTTTCTAAACACACTTGGGTGATATTATGTGACATAATTTCTAAAGAATCAAATTTGGTGTCATAGACATGGATGTCTACAGCAGAAATGGTAAGAAGTTGTCGGAAGAGGGATACTTCTTGGTGGAATAATCAATAGTATTTTTGATGTATTGCATATGAGCTATGATGAAGGTTCAAAGACAATTTCATAGAACTAGTAGAAGAATAGAAATGACTTTTCACTGAAGGTTGGTGTACTGCAGAAGGTGTAGTTTGATAAGGAATTTGTCTCCTAGACAATCAAGGTTAGTAACTGAAGAAATACTTTCTGGTTGTAAGTAGTAAGATCTGGACTGGAGATATAAGTTTATAGCTCAGCAGTACATAGATTATTATTATTATTTTTGAGTTGGAATCCCACTCCGTCACCCAGACTGTAGTGCAGTGGCATGCTCATGGCCACCCCAGAGTCAACCTGCTGGGTTCAGACTATCCTTCTGCCTCAGTCTTCCAAGGAGCCGGAACTACAGGCGTGCGCTACCATGCCCAGCTATTTTTTAAAATTTATTGTAGAGACGAGGTCTCACCATGCTGCCCAGGCTGGTTGCAAACCTGTGGGCTCAGGCAATCCTCTTGCCTCAGCCTCCTGAAGTGCTGGGATTGCAGGCTTGAGCCACCACACCCGGTCACATAGATTATATTAAAAATCAAGAGACTACATCAGATGATGATCCCTTTTGTCAACTGCGGCTGATAATGGGGAAAGACGAACTTTTCAAACTGTCCATTGGATTTGTCATCTGGGGTCTATTAGTAGTCCTGACAAGAGCTAATTCAAAATAGTCAGGAGAAGTAAATCATGACTGAAGTGTGTTCAAAGGATAAAGGAAGAAGGAAACCAGAAATTTTAAAAATTAAGATTCAAACTGAATATCACATATTCTCAGTCAAAAGTGGGCCCTGAACACTAGACACACTAGCACAAGGGTGAGATCTGAAGACTTTGGACACTGCTAGAGAAGGGAGGGAGTGGAAAGACATGGAGGAACATGGCAACACAATGAGTACCTGGTCCACTATCGAGGGAGAAGGGCCAGCTAGGAGCCCACACTTAATTTGCATGCAACTTACTTATATCATAAATCCCCACTTGTATCCCACAACTCTAAATAATAATAATAATTTTGAAAAATAAATAAAATAAAAATTCAAATGTAAATAGTTTCTTGTATGTGAGGAACTAATAACAGTTATACTAATTGGAAGTTTTGGGAGTCTAAAGAGAGTTTTTGAAGTTGGGCAATATTAAAGTGAGTAAATATGTTAGTGCATTTGATTAGGTAGAAAGAAAATATATGGCAGGAGAAAGAGAAAGAGGGGACAGCTTATGAAGTGATGGTCAAGAGGGAAAAGACACAAAGTACAAGTGGTTATTTTGGCCTTAAAAAAGAAATCAAACAGTATATTAATTGTGATAGAAAGGAAGACAAAGAACATAGATTCAGAGAGATAGATTTGATGGTAAATACCTGTAAACATTTTCCTTTTATTGCTTCCGTTTTCTTAGTGAAAAAGAGCTGTCTTGGAATAAGGCAGTAAAAGGAGGTTTTAGACGATTTAAGAGAGAAGAGAAGATGTGACATATGTTTGTAAGAGACTGTATCTCTGCCATCAACTGTACTTAAATTTAATTCTTTCTGAAAAAACAAACACGTTTCCTTTCATTCTTTTAAGACTCTAACCTCTACCACCAAGTAGAATTGACCACCCTTTCCTGTGGGTTAATGTTTGACCTTGAACCCTGTGCTCTTCCTGTAACACTCTCTAGCACTTAAAATTTATAGTGGTCTCACTCAAATAGACTGTAAGGGCCTCAAAGATAAGAACTTTTGTCTTATAGTTCATGGTGTGCCCAGTGTTTACCATATAATACTCGCTTTCTATATGTTTCATGCAATGATGAAGACTTAATTAAGATATATCATTTGAAGCTCTCATTATAAGCTTCACATGTGAGGTGAGTCCTACAGTGTGATAACTAAGATACATCCTTAATTGGACTATTGATGGTTTCAGACATCTAGAGTATAAGCATAATGTCTTCAACAATCTATCACGAATAACTATTTCTTTTTCTTTCTGAAGCCAGAGTCTTCACTACACAAGAAAATCAGTCAAAGGTCCTTGTCTTGAGTGATGAATATTATTTTGGCATATGTTTGAATCCATAAGTATATAGGAATATTCTATTTAGATACTATTTGTTTCAATTAAACTGAACTTCACATTATAATATGTCCATAAGTAGTAAATTGAGGGTCAGCACTGATTTGGGAATAAAGGTTTTGCTCATTGCCATAAAAGTCATATTTGAGAGTGGATTTTAAGATGTGATTGCATTAAATTGGCTTAAAATAAATGCAATTTTAATACAAGTTCTATATTTTCAGCCAGAATTACTTTTAAAAAATGTTACTTCTAGTCAGAACAGCTTCCATACATAGATTTTTACTATAAAATACTTTTCGCTACAGACCTACAACCCACATGCCTACTTTCCTCATCCTGGCTAATTCAAAGGAAGATTAGACTCAACAAGACTAAACTGAAGTTATGATCTTTCCTCCTTCAAAAGTAGTTATCGTTGGGTACTCCTTATCTCAGTAAACACCAACTAATGTCATTGATATACAAGCTAGAAATCATACTATCACACCCTGCTGAAGTCTTCATTATCATTACTTTCTGTCAATCATTTTTCTCCTAAATTGTGAATAGTATTATAAAGTTCAGCTCTTTTTTATATTATGCCATATGCTTTCAAATGAAATTAGAACGCAAATAAATGCATTCTCATTGCACCTAAACTCTGTAACGGGACATGGAAGTCTGGCTTCACAGATGTCTCCAGTTTTGCCTCACAACTCTCCTTATCTCTCTGAACAACAGCAATTCTGTCCTTTTTCTGCAAATGCGACATGCTTCTGTTCAAAAACATTTTCAGTTGTCTTCATTGCCTACAACATTATTCACTGTACTCCTCACATATCCTTCCACTTTGTTAAATTGTACCCTTCCTTCCAATTTTAAGTTAAAAGTCACATTTTCAGGGAAGATGTCCTTGATCTATTTGAAAGGGCAAACTCCACCTTTTGTATTCTTTCAAGATAACAACATGTACTTTTTCATCAGAGCGATGGTCTTTTTTACGTGAATGAGGTATTTGTACATTTTGGTGATTATTTGGTTGATTATTGTCTATCACATTATACTGAAGCTTCAGGTGGTTAAGTTAAGAACCTTGTGTGGTTTGGTTCGCAATCATTCCACTAATGTACATTCAGAACTTAGCATATAAAATGTCTTCATTAAATACTTTTTGAAATAATGACTGTTACACAGAAATACTACTGCATTGGCTGCAATAGTTCCCCAAAGACTATATTATATTTTCCAAAGACAGAGTCCTTGTAAATTTATGGAAGTATCCTGGTTTTAAACTAACTGAGCTTTTTTTTCTTTTTTTGAATTTTTTATTTTTTTTGTAACAGATGGCAGTTGCTCATTTAAGAAAATACTTGCTAGATTAAAAAAGACATAAAATCAAAATATATTTAGGTAGAGGATACATCCACTTATAGAGGAAATATACTTCCAATGATTATTCATAAACCATTATGAATGTACACACATGGACATAGAGTGTGAAATGATGGACATTAAAGATTCAGAAGGGCAGGGGTGTGGAAGGAGGTGGATAATGAAAAATTACTTAATGGGTACAATGTATATTATTCGGGTGTTGAATTCACTAAAAGCCCAGTCTTCACCACTATGCAATATAGCCATGTAATAAAATTGTGCTGGTACCCATTACATTTATACAAATTAAAAAAAAATTTATTAGTCAAAGTTTTCATTTTCCTGGTATAATTTGAAGTGAGTAACTTTCACCATTGACAAGATAAGTTTAATATAAATAGTTATTTTCTGATTTGTTTTACAAAAACAAACTATGTATACAGTGTTATTTTTAATGAATTCCCTTTGAAATGTTATTTGTTAGAATGTTTAAATTATTTATATTTCTAATCAATATGAATTTTAGACATAATATTAGTGGAAAAGATTTATAAGAAAAGTATTTCCTAGAATCAAATCTTTCTTAAAAATAAATGAAAGCTGTGTAAAGCTATACTTCATTTCTAATAATGTGGACAATTTCTTCAATTTATGTTCTGTATTTGTTACAGGTTAAGTAAGATAGCCCCTGACAAAGAACAGGAGAATGCTATTTCCCTGGAGGCTTTGCCAGTCAGTAGCTAGATGGCCATGGGCAATACACATTGGCATCCTGAGTCTTGCTTTTCTTCTATCTAAAATGAATGTGCTACCTTTGATTATTTTTAAGGGAACATTCAAAGGAAACAGTCTTTGGTCTGATTTTCTAATTCAAATAGAATGTAGTATTAATGTAGTCTTTTTTTTTTTAATCCTTAGAGTTTTCTTAATGGGGAAATTAGAACAGCTTAAAGAAAATCACAAAAGTATACGTAAAAAAAGGATAAGTAGACCTGGGAATTATTTCCCAATTTGGACAATTTTGTTGCTGAGAGATTGTTTCCATGGTACACAGTCTTGTCAAAACCTCTCAGAAAAGATGTCTATATTACCATTATTTGCTCTGATAATATCAGCTGCTAACAGTCTTACGCTTCCTTTTCAAAACAAAGCTTGAAGCAAGGACAAAGCATGAAATGGTGTAAACTCATTACTGGGCCAAAATTTAATTCGAACTCATTATCATTTAAAAACTATAATCTTGTGCTCTCTCAAGATGCGATAGTCGCTCAGGGATACTGCATCATTATCTTTCCTTAGAAACCATTAAAATAATTCTCTGCAGGGAAGTGAAGGCCAACAAAATCAACACCTCGTCTATTTAAGACAAGAACATACTTCATCTTTCCATATATTTGATCAATTTAGAAATTAACTTCTACATCTGCAAGTAAGAAAAATAAAATCTTGTGTTTATATGAATGTATACACATATGTATATATTTTCTTTGTTCTTTCTATTTTCTTTAAAGCACGATTTATTGAGAGAAAAGTTCCCACAGTGGGAGGGGACCTGAGGGGGTTACCCCATATGTATATATTTTCATGCAGAAAGATATCTAACTAGATATGTATTTCTTACAAAGAGCGTGTATCACTGAATAAAATTATACTTTGACAGTTTTTCCTGCTAATAATAAATCACTAACCTCCATTCAGGGAAATTAATCAATATCTAACTTTGACGAAAATAAGCACTTTTAGGTATTATTATTATTATTTTTTACTTGCTTTTACTGGGTTAGCTTCTGCTTTTATTCCGTTGGTTTTCATATCAATACTTGCATTTAGTGCTCGCGAATTTCCTGCTTCTTCTAATTTATTAATTCTTGGACTTTTGCTCTGGTTTATATTTACTTTGGTTTCTTACTGTACTGATAGCTTTACTTGATCTCTAATTTTGACATTTCCCTAAAGTCTTGGGTGGGAATTTCCCCACTTAAAATTTGGCCTACCATAAAGTCACTGGCTAGCTAAAGCCCCAGATTTCACAAGATGGGAATTAATACAACAATTTGCCTCAAGTAAATGATTCTTGTTGATGCAGTTGCCCAATTGGCTGCAAGAAATGAAGACCTGGCTATTCTCCATTCTTGTTCCCTGTACCTGGTACAAAAACCAGAATTCAAATGCTCTGTGAAAGGCGAGTTGGCTCAAAATTCAGTTGACAGAACCACTCTTTTACATCATTATGTTACTGTTTCAAACACCAGAGATTTCGATCTAACAGCAAATTTTAATAAAGTTTCTCTACAAATATATCCAGAGGCTTTACAAATATTCAAGACTTGGTTTGTGGTTGATGAAGGACAGATGAATTTTCTGTTATCTGTTTTATCAAACAGAGCAGATTTGTACACATAATGAGTAAAAATCCTTTTCTTAGAGGATTACAAGTACAAGTACGCTAGTCCCTAACAATCAGTTACCTGCCTTGGAGCAGAATAGCTTTCATAGGCCCCTGGGGTGTGGGGATCGGTATAAGACTCTTCATTTACATTTAACCATTTAGTGTTTACCTGTTATTTTGAGGTCAAGCCCAAAAAAGGATTACAAATCTTTCCAGACTTCAGGTGTAAAATTCTAAATGTCTACCTCTAATTCCTTCTACTAATTGGTAAACTCACCATGAATTCACATTCAAGTATTTCTCTTTCCATTTCTCCATTCACACAGCAGAGGTGTGAAAAGTGGTAACTTTTTGTAAACAACAATGCTATTGTTTCTTCTTCTTACTGTTGATTTCCTCCTATACTTCCTACTGCTGAAGGAGTAAGCTGAGGAAGTGCAGCCTTTTCCAGCTTGCTTGAAATTTCCATGCAGCCACTGGTGTCTTCTGTCTCTTTGGGTAAGGCTAATTTCTCCTCTTTCTTACTCATGCAGGTGGTAGTATGAGGTTGTAATGGGTTTGAACTCCTCTCCCCAACCAAAAAATTATATTGGATATATTGGAGTCCTAACCTTCAGGATCTCAAAATGTGATCTATTTGTAGATGGGATTTTCACAAAGGTAGTCAAGTTAAAATGAGAGGCCATTGGGCTGGATTCTAATCCCATATACTCCTGTCCTTATAAAAAGAATTTGAATTAACATAGAGGGAAAACAGTGTGAAGAGACTATCAATGAAAAACAAAAAAAGCCAGACACTAGTTAAAGTGGTCTGGACAGATTTTAATCAGCCATAACTATTGCAACAGAGAAAGGAGTCCAACCTGAACTGACTCTAATTTCAGTTTCTAGAGTGACTTAATAGATATTTTAAAGGGAGTAGGAGGAAGTAGGGAGGAGCATAAACAGGGGCTTAGGAGAGTCAGGAAAGTGAAAAATTACAAAGGATTTGTCATTGCAAATGTGATTAGGCCAGCTGTGTCTGCCAGCTGGTAATTATCAGTATAAGGATTCTATCCACTGTGAGAGAAAGAGAGAGGGAAAGAGAGGGAGGGATGGAGAGGTACTATCCTCACCAGTGTTTACTAAAAGGAACAGTACACTTTGTTGGCAGCCTGTGGTCTTTTTAGACAAGCACTTTATGGAGAGCTAGTGTCACCTAAAGACTTTGGCCTTAACAGACAGACACTGCCTTAGTGCTTGTTCAAGTCTTCATAGACCACGGCAAGAAGAGAGCACAGAGGAGTTTGGCTAGTTTGGTCAAGAAGATAATCTTTCTCAGAACACAGGGAGTAAACAGCCTTTTATAAACCACAGAGACAGGCCTAAAAATTAAAAACAAGGTCAGTTCTCCCTATGTAAAATAAAGCAAGAGACTTTTCTACTTCCCTTTTCTTAAACAGTGTAAGTTGTTTCTTTGCTCTTTGGGAACATATGTACATGTTTTAGAAACTAAGTCTTTTGCCATCTTATGATGTAAGAATGTCTTAAAGACCTGGAAGCCACCTCTTTGAAAAGTAATCATCAAGAAAGATAGCACCCTATCTCCCAGTATCTCTGGGAGAGAAGAAAAGTAACTTTTGTAGGCACCTTGCTCCAAATTGCGAAATTATTTCCTATCATAAAGATATAAGGTTTTTTTCCCCTCTCTGGATAGTCAATTAGCTAATGCAGGTGGCTACCGCAATTACCTGGTGAATCTAGGATAAACTATGTGTGGCAAATGGCGTTATCAAGTCCTCTTCCTTGAGGATGAGATATTGTTTATCTTGAGAACAAGTATGCAATGGACTGTTTCTGATGGGCAATATTACAGAGAGAGATTTATTTCTGTCTTTGCAATCTCCACAGGTTACCTATGAGAGCTACACATTCTGCTTTAAAGCATATTCCATGATAAAACTGTTTTTATTTCTATACTACCTTTGTGGAACAGATTTTAGGGTTAGGAGATTGTGTTTTAAATTTTATTTCTATAATACTTACAGATTTCAGAAAGAATTAGTGATGCTGACATCTTGATGCTGGAATTCTAGCATCCAGACCTTCAAGACAAGACATTTCTACTGGTTACACCACTCAGTTTGTGGCACTTAGGTATGGCAACCCTAGCAAGTGAATATAAATGCCAATATGAAGGTGTGTGTTTAAGGGCTATAGAAACTTTTTTTTAATTATAAAGATGTGGGGTATAATTCAGGGTTAGGTATACAAACGTTGATTATGCAGGTCCCCTTGTTGATGAGGTATGCCCCTCCCTCCCCTAGCAGTTTTCCTCTACTGCCAATCCCACCCTCCCTCCCCTGACGGTTTCCCACAACTGCCAATCCCTTTCTTAAATCTCAGTTAGGTTTCTATTAGACCTATTTTCTTCTAAAGATACATCTCCCTGTAAGATTTAATGGAAGTAAGAAATATCTGGAATGCAATATTTCTGTATTCCTGGGTGTCATGAACATACCACTTTCTTACTTTTTAAATCTATTTTTTGTTTTTATATACTTTTTTCTTTTTTATAGATTGAGTATTGCTTTATTGCCTGGGTTGGAGTGCAATGACATGATTATAGTCCATTATAGCCTCATATTCCTGGGCTCAAGCTATCATTTCATCTCAGCTTTCCCAGTAGCACTACTAGAGGTATGTGTCACAATGTCTGACTAATTATTTTTTTATTTGTTTCTTAGAGCAATGGGCTTACTAAGTTGCCCAAGTTGGCATCAAATTCCTTCTGCCTTAGCTTCCTGAGTTGCTGTGATTATAGGCATAAGCCACCCCACTTGGCCATAACACATTCATAATATATATTTTGCCATTATTTGACCTCAATTTGACAGTATTACACATTTCATTCATTCTGGTAAAGGCTAGTGTGTCAGAATTACATCATTGATCTCAGGTAAAGGCATTTTCTCCTGAATTCTTCAAATTCTCATATGCCTGCTTGAGCCTTAAACGATGCCAGAATTTGTTTTGAATAGACCTCCTGCTTAATGCCTACCAAAATTCTGTCATGATGAAAAAAATGATCAGTAAGAAGAGAGAGTTTCTGAACCTTAATCCTACTCTCCTCTTCCCTCCTATTGGTGTCTCCAGTTTCTATAATTTTCCATCTTTGTGACCGTTTAACTCCACATATGAATGAGAACCTGAGACCAAATCCCCACCACTACACAATATGTCCATGTAACAAACACACATGTGTACCCCGGAATCTAAAATTTAGATAGATAGATAGATAGATAGATAGATAGATAGATAGATAGATAGATAGTTAGATAGATAGATAGATAAAAAGAATTTTAAATTTTTTTCAGAAACCAATTAAAAGTGAAATTCTTTTGGCCCTGTATCTAGCACCTACACTACATAGAGCAAATCTCTGAACTCTCTCCAGGGTGATTTGAATCTCTTTCCTGGCAAGTTAATAAATCCAGACTTGCTATAAACTCCTTTGTATGGTAATTGTTTTATTACTCTTTAACACCTCTGTTTATGGAAATCAATAAACAGACAGAACTGACTCTATCCACTATGTGCAGACCATAATAAAACAACATCACTGTTTTGGCTAGGTATATAGTAGACTATACCATCTAGGTTTATGTAAATTTACTCTATGATGTTTGCACAATGATAAAATCACCAAATCCTTAGACTGTATCCCTGTTGTTAAGCAATACATAACAATATATTATTCTTTGATGATGCTTCATTTTCCATGTGTCCTAAAATTATTTAAAAAGTGGATGCATTTAGTAAATTACAGCAACATAAAACAATTATGAAACCTGTTTTAAACAAACAATTTTTCGCTTAAAAATAATGCCAGTTTGTGGCATATGGTCTGAATGTTTCTGTCCCACCCAAAATTCATCTACTGAAATCCTAATTCTCAAGTTAAAGGCATTAGGAGGTGGGACCTGATGGGAGATAAGATTAAGTCATGACAACAGAGCCTCATGAATAGTTTAGTGCCATTATAAGAGAAGCTCAAATGGGCTTTCTACCACTGTCAGCATGGGAAAACACAATGAAAAGGTACAATTCTTTAATCCTAGAAGTGGGCCCTCACAGAGAACGAATCGGTTGGTGCTTTGATCTTGAACTTTTCAGCCTACCGAACTGTAAGAAATATTTTCTGGTATTTTGTTAAAGCAGATTGATGGAGAAAGACAAGAATGTAAAATTTATTTATACATAGTTTTATTTTTTTTATTTATTTATTTTGAGTTGGAGTCTCACTCTGTCGCCCAGACTGGAGTGCAGTGGCCGCTCCCGGCCACCGCAGCCTCGACCCGCTGGGCTCCGGCGATCCTTCCACCTCAGCCTTCCAAATAGCTGGAGCTACAGGCGCGCGCTACCACGCCCGGCTAATTTTTTGATTTATTGTAGAGATGAGGTCTTGCTTGCCCAGGCGGGTCTCGAACCCGCGGGCTCAGGCAATCCACTCACCTCAGCCTCCCAAAGGTGCGGGATTACAGGCTGAGCCACCAAGCCCGGCTATAGTTTGATTTTCAAGGAATTGGTCCATTCTAAGTTGTCAAATTTGTGAGTATAAAGCTTGTCGTGTTTATTTCTTTTCAGTGGCTGTAGGATTAGTAGAGATCTCTCTTGTTTCATTACTGGTATTAATTATTTTTGTCTTTAGCAGTCTTGCTAGAAGCTTATCAATTTTATTGATCTTTTGGAGGAATCAGCTTTTTGCTTTATTATTTTTCTCAATTGTTTTCCTGTTTTCAATTTCATTGACTTCTGCTTTTATCTTTATTATTTCCTTCTTGATTTGGGTTTATTTTCTTTTTCTAATCTCGAGATAAGAATTTATCTTATTGATTTGAGGCCTTTCCTCTTTTTAATGTATACATTTATTTTTTATTTCTATTTTTATTTATTTTAGATTCAGGATAATGTATACATTTAATGCTATAAATTTCCCTCTCAGTATTGCTTGAGCTGTATCCCACATATTTTGTTATGTTTTCTTTTCATTTTCATTATGTTCTATGAAAATAATGTTTTTGAGATCACTTCTTTGTCCCATGGATTTATTTATTTATTTAAGTAGATAAATAAATTTTATTTCATAACCATAAAATGGAATTGGAATTGCAGTGACTATATTAAGAAGGTTTTAGTATTTTTTTTATTTTAAAGATGTGGGGTGCATTTCAGGGTTAGGTACATAAGTGGTTATCATGCAGGTGAAGTTTGGGCCTCCCGTTGAGCCCAAGAGGTTAAAGTCGTTGACTAAAATAATTTAAATTCTGAGTAAAAGTTCTGTTAGGTGATGTATAAGTAAGGGCTTTTTCTCTCCCATACTTCCCTAGATGCCACTCTTTCCCTCCTTCCCAACCACCCAACCACCGTATCCTTCCGGTCGGTATCTAACTGTTTAACCAAGCAGGTGTTCAGTGGCATGGTCAGCTCACGATTGCCCTAAACACCGGGGTTCAGGTGATCCTTCTACCTCAGCCTTCCTACTAGCTAAGACTATAATTGTACACCACCCACCTGGCTAATTTTTTTTATTTTTATTTTTGTAGAGTTGAGTTCTTACTATGTTGTTCATGCTGGTTTCAAACCCCTGGGCTCAAGCAATCCTCCCACTTCAGCCTCCCAAAATGCTGAGAGTACAGGCATGAGTCACCACCCTTGGCCCATGGATTATTAGAAATGAGACTCTGTTGGTTTCATTTTCTTTTCTTTTTTTTTTAGTTGTTAGGAATGCTTAGGGTTCTATCTTATTTATGTTGCTTTACAGTATATCAGTTTTTTGTTTGTTTTTTTATTAGGAGTCTCACTGTCTCCCAGGCTGGAGTGCAGTGGCACACTCATGGCCACTGCAGCTTTGACCTGCTGGGCTCAGTTGATCCTTTCACCTCAGCCTTCCCAGTAGCTGGAACTACAGGCACGTTCCACCATGCCCGGCTAATTTTTTTATTTATTGTAGAGATGAGGCCTCGCCAAGTTGCCCAGGCTGGTCTTGAACCCCTGGGCTCAGGCAATTATTTGGAATCCACCTCCCAAAGTGCTAGGATTACAGGCGTGAGCCACCGTGCCTGGTTTAGAGTATATCAGTTGGTATTATGTTCTTAGTCATTGATCCAATATACATTTGTAACTTATCACAATCTATTATCAGTGTTATTATCACTATTCAAGTGAAGTGTAAAAAACTTGTTTTCATTTAGGTCCTTCTACCCTCCCCACTTTTTAAATATATGTCTTAAATATTTCCTCTACATACATTGAGCACCGTGTCAGATGGTGTTATGATTTATAATTTCTGTTTCAACCATCAAATCTGACTTATGAAACTCTTAAGAAAAAGCATAGTCTTTCGTACCTTTTATTTTTATAACCCATTCTGATACTTTTTTCTTAAGTTCTAAGCTTCTTCAGTTATCATTTACTTTCTATTTAGAAAACTTCCTTTAATCATTCTCTAAGGGTAGGTTTGCAAGCAACTTCTTCTCTTTGTTTTCCTTCATCTGAGAGAGTTTTTATTTCCCCTTCATTCCATTCAGGATATTTTTGCCTGATACAGAATTTCCGATTGATAATTCTTTTCTTTTAGCACTTGAAAATTCTTATGCCGCTTCCTTTTGGCCTCTATGGTTTCTGTTGAGAATGCAGTGTCATTCAGATTGTTTTCCTCTTATAGGTAAGGTGCTGGTCTTTTGTTTTTAAGTTTGACTATGATGTGTCTTGGCAGGGATTTCTTAGGGTTTATTCTGTTTGGAGTTTGTTCAGCTTCTTGAATCTGTAGCTTATGTCTTCTGCTAAATTTAGAACTCTTCAGGTATTATTTCTTTGAATGTTTTTTAGTACTGCTCTGTTTGTCCTATCCTTCTGAGACTCCAGTGACATGAATATTAGGTCTTTTGTTATCGTTCCACATGTCCCTGAGTCTCTGTTCACTTTTCCCATCTATTTCCTCTCTGTTGTTAAGATTGGGTAATTTCTATTCTAACTTTAAGTTCACTGATTCTTTTCTCTGTCTTCTCCATTCTGTTGTTTAGTCCATTCATTAAGTTTTATATTGGTTATTATACTGTATTTTTTAATTCATAAAATTTCTTTTTTTTTTTTTTGCTGAGTGTTCCTATATTTTTTATTTGGTTTAAGTGTGTTTGCAATTGCTTTGAATAGTTTGTATGATGGCAGCTTTATATTTTTTGTCGATGATTCTGACATCTCTGTAATCTCTGTTGGCATCTTTTGATAGATTTTTTTCTGCATGTTGAGATTTTCCTGATTTTTAGTATGATGGGTAACTTTCTGTTGAAACCTGGACATTTTGGATATTATGGCATTAGACACTGGATCTTTTTTAATCTTCTGTTTTACCTGGCCTTTTATGATACTGCTCTGGAAAGGGAGGGGGAGGTATGCTAGGCAGGGTTAGAAGTTTTTCACCTTCTTTGGAACCCACTGGAGAGGGGCTCCTTGTTACTACTTGGTGTTGGTGGGAATTCCAGCTCCCCGATAGACCACCACTCACTGTTTCATTCATTTGGAATAGAGTGGTTATTGTAAATGATCTCTGTCTTACTAGACTGCTCCTTTCCTGATCCTTTAGCTAGAGAGAGTAGGCTTTTGTTGGGGCTATTTTTTGTCTGCCCATGGGCTCTTCTGGGTTCTTTGTTGAAGTGGTTTTATTAGGGTTGCTTTAAAATCCTTGTCAGATAATTTCAACATCTGCATCATCTCAGTGTTTTTTTTTTTTTGAGTTGGAGTCTCACTCTGTCACCCAGACTGGAGTGCAGTGGCCTCTCCCGGCCACCGCAGCCTCGACCTGCTGGGCTCCGGCGATCCTTCTGCCTCAGCCTTCCGAGTAGCCGGAATTACAGGTGCGTGCTACCACGCCTGGCTGATTTTTTTTTATTTATTGTAGAGATGAGGTCTCGCCAAGTTGCCCAGGCGGGTCTCGAACCCGCGGGCTCAGGCAGTCCACTCACCTCAGCCTCCCAAAGGCGCGGGATTACAGGCTGAGCCGCTGAGCCCGGCTTCATCTCAGTGTTGATGTGTCTTCATTTTCTTCTCTTGTTCAAGTTGTGATTTTCATGGTTCCTGATATGATGATTGATGTTTAAAAATTGCATCCTGGTCATTTCAGACATTGGGTCTATTTAATATTTTCTGTGTGTGTGTGTGTGTGTGTGTGTGTGTGTGTGTGTGTGTGTGTTTAAGCAGGTAGCTGCCCTGTTGAGTGTAGGATGAGGGCAGGATGGACGTGAATGTTCAACTCTTTCTTGGCCCCACTGATACCACCTCTGCAAAGTTATGCTTTTATTCATCAGCTCCCTCGTCAGTCCCACTGACCCCACCATATAGGGAATTGGCAACCTGCTTTCTCAGGGTGTGTGTACGTGTGTAAGAATGTCTTCGCGCTTGGCCCCACTGAAACCTCAGTAGGGTGGTGGTGCAGTTTTTTCATTGGTGTTTTTCTGGAGTAAGGCAGCTATTGCCAAAAAGATTTTGGGTTGTTAATCCACCCTTTTCCAGGTCTTTTGACTGGGGGAATAGGCTTTTCTTGGAGCGGTTTAGTATTTGTCTGTTGCTGGTTCCAGGTTGAAGGCTTCTGCAGCACTCTGTTGGGGATGTATGGCAGACAATAAGGAAACCCAGGGAACTCACTGCCATATTGTTCCTCAAATGCTGAAGTCCCTAGGCAGTCTGCTGCCTTCTTTCCATCTTGTCTTCCTATGCATGTTTGTGTATTATGTCCAGAGATTTTTAGTTTTAAGAAGGACCTGGAAACAGTGGGGCTAGTCATATTGACCAGAACCAGAAATCTGCATGTGCGTGTTTAATATATAATGAAAATTCTAAAATAAATTCTGTAAGCAACATATTATACAATAGTAACATTAGTTTATTCTTCAAATATACTATGTGTCAGTCACTGTGATTGACCCTTGGGACTATAGATAGGACTGAGACTTAGTCCTTACTTTCAAATACCTCACAGTTTTATAGAGTTCAAAGACCTGTAAAATAAATTTTAGTTTTCCCCATGACAGTCAGGTGGAAAACACTCACAATTCTTTATTTAAAGTCAGTCTAGCTCCATACTACCTGTGTAGTAGTATTATTGGAACACTTCCTCTCCCACTGGTTGATATAAGCCTTCTTTGGTTTAAGTGCTAACAGGCAAATGGGGAAGGGACCTGGTGCTTAGTGTCTTGTTATCTTGGTTGCCATTACATGTTACTCTGGTTACTATTAAATGCTTTGCCTGGAGCGGCTATCTAGTGGGCAGAGCTTCCCTGGCTCCAACTCTCCAGACTCTGGTGCTTAGCCATCAGACGAGAGGAATCTCTGCACGTACCACTACTGTCAAAAGTCCTGGACACTCCTCTGCCTCTTGTAGAAGTTGTAGCTCCGTGATACTCCTAGTCTTGGAATGTCCTTCAGTCCTGGAGGAACTCCAGCTCTCTTTGACATTCATTGATCTATTGCAGCTCTACTGCCATTGTGAGTCTGGGCTTTATAACAGTAAGGACTGTTAGTTCTCCCCAGTGGCAGGAGAAGGTAGACCTCAGGGACACAACCCCATGCTCTCAGAGTTCCTTTGGAAACTTACTTTTGGTGATTTGATAATGCCCCAAAGTAGAACATTTTGAACTTTTTCCTTGATGATGGTGGTGGTGGTGATGATAATGGTGATAACATTTAACTCATGTCTTTCTGAGCATTTCACTTATATCTTCTCATTTAATCCTAATAGCAACTTCAGGAATCTAAGTTATATTATTAAACCTGATTTTCTCAGAGAGAAAATTAAGACTCAGAGAAATTAAGTAACTTCCCTAAGGCCACTCACGTAGTAGATGGTGGAGACAGGATTCAGTCAAATCCAGGCAGCCCGACTCTAGAACTGAAGTTCTTACCCTTCTTTTGGAGGTGTGACAACCTTTGAGTTTCACTTGGCTTTTTTATTATTTGTTGAGATCAAGATTGATGTATCTGAAAGAAGTGCGTTTAAAAGGTGTCACACAAATGTTACTAAAGAATTTTTCTACTTACAAACAATTTTTGTTTTCTTGTTTATTAAACCACATAGATTTGGCAACAGGAGTATGAAAGATAACCAGTATATAGCTTACATTTGCAACTGCTTGGAGTATAGCCCTCTAATAATCCATTTTTTGGGGTTTGTTTCTGTAAGTAGGAAACAATGATTTTGTTAGAAATCTCTGCTTTTTTGTTTGGCTGTTTAGGGTTCAATAGAAAAAATTAACCAGATTATTTCTGATTATGTGCATCTATTATAAGTTTCATTTACATACATATTCTATGTAAATGATACTACAATCTTACTGTTTGTCCTAGTCTTTGTAAACACAGTGTGAATATAAATTTTCTGCCATGTTTTGTTAGGAATAATGTATAATTTCTCCGTTAATTTGCATTTTTCATACCATTGGCTTTTAAATTTCATAGATTCCAATGCAGTTGTGGTAAGTGCTTTGCTGGAGGTGTGGATGGGGTGTTAGGGATCACAAAAGAAGAGTACACAAAACAAGTGGGGAGGGATGTGTTTACTGCAGTGGTTCCTGAAGGAGGGAACTAGAAATAGGAAGACTGGCTTCTTGTCATTTAAGCAAAACTAAAGCATCACCTCCTCAGGTACTCTACCCAAACAGATACTCTGTCGAATTGTCCTGTTTTTCTTTCTTTACAGCGGTTGCCATTATCTTCTTGTTCTGTTACTTGTTTATTATGTGTCTCCTCCCTCCAGAACGAAACCGTTGTGTCCCCAGTGCTTAGCTCAATGCCTGTCACACAGTAGAAGCCTGGAAAATGTTTGTTAATTGAATATATGAGTGAATGAAGAAAGAATGAATGCTTGAGGCAGAGTATGAGCAGATAAAAGCAAGTATGTGTGAAGGCTTAGTGGAGAAACTGCAAATGATTAGGTGTGACATGAGCAAGGGAGCTTTTCCTTAAAAGTTGGGTGATAAAGCATAGAATTGGAACGTTAACCTGAAAGCCTTGGAAAACCACCAGGCTGCATGGTATATAATACATCATTATTTTCCTGAATTCCTATGACTGACAGCTAAGTATATTTTAAATATCTATAGTGGACAAAACTGATTATCTCACTGAGGACTTTAGAGAATGTTATTTGAAGAAGATTTTAATCAGAATGCTTAAGTGATGTTCTTTAAAATTTCATTCAGGTTTACGGTGTTCTTTGGGTAATTATCTTGAAACATTGAAATTGCTTGACATGTACATGCCACTGTTGTTTCAAGAGCACTGCCACTTTTAGGAGCTTTGTCTCTTCCTCCTTTTGCTTTAGTGCTCATGGTGGCATGTATAGGTCATCAGGCTTCCTTATGCAATGGTGGTAAACAGTTCCTCTTCCAGGCCTGTGTGACAATACAGTTCAATACTGTTCAATTCGGCAGACATTTTATGATATACCTAGTATAGATAAGATAAAATGCTGAGCACTTGGAAATAAAGACAAACTAGACATGGCTCTTTGAAAAATAGTATAGGCTGCTGATTTATATTTGATACTCTTCTTTTTCTGTGGTAAGAGAAAGTAAGTCTGGCATTTTCTAGTTTTCCCCAGAGTGCATAATAAGATATAAAGGATTATCACTAAATTAACTAGATACTGTGAAAATAAAATTTTAGGAAAAGAAAAGTTACTACCTATGCTAGACATATTTTTCAGTTTTCTGTGTGAGTACCATTATGGCAAAAAGCAGTGACTTGGAATTTTTTTTCCAGATTTTGATTATCGTATTTTCTTGTCTGCTTCTGTGTGAACATATCTGTCAGTAAGCGCAATCACAGGGTCCCTAAAGGTGCTTCAGTGCAGTTGTTTGAATAGGGAATTTCTAAGTTTTCTCTTGCTATATTCACAATCTTTCACATCTTAGCAGTGTTGTGATTGTGTACCTGAAGACCTTGTGCCTAGTTATCCTAAAGTTCTTACACAGAATGTAATTTCTGTTTTTTTTTTTTTAACTTCAGAGTTTTGTTAAGCATGAACCTGTCCTAAAACAGCCACATTTCTCTTGAATTAGAACAAATTAAATATTGGTATGTTGGCTTTATTTACTAGATTTCAGTATTCTCACTTTCTTATCTTAAAGGAAAATTCAAAATTAGGTTATTGTATTTGCCAAAAATCAAGACTTATAGACTCTATATACATGCTTTCACAGTTTATGAGTGTGTTGATAAATAAAAGCAAAAACAGAATCAAGCATTCTTTTATTGAGCAATGATTTAAAAACCATTTTATCTCAGGTGTCTTTAACTTAGGCGGAAGGTGTGAATATATACTCATGGGCCTGGTTTCTGTTAGGGCTCCTAGAAGCAGTGAGCAACTTTCTCTGTTATCAGTTTGCTATTGTGAGCTATCTACATGTTGTTTACCCACAAATAACTGCAAAAATAAATATGCTGACTTAGATGGTATCTACATAACTTACTGGAGTAATTGGTCAAGAGAAAGGCATAGTCAGTCCCCCTCAATAAAGGAATCTGAAGCAAGCTGGGGCTATCACTAGTTCAACAGAACAATAGATTTTTCTCTTCATTTGGACCATGTATTTCATACTGATTGTCAGTGTATAATTATAGGCTCCCCCCCCACCAATATCACTATTCCTAAATATTTACATATTTAGCCAGGAAAAATTAGGTATTTTTGGAATACCTAATTGATCTTTGGTCAATAGATTGGTTTTTCTCTTCTGACCCTTTCTTCCATCTGGGCCCAGGAAAGAGAGGAGGATAAATGCCACTTTGTAGGGGAAATTCCTTTGAGTATTAAAGAGGAAGTGAAAGACAGCCCATTTAGTTGCCAAAGGAATGTGGGGAAAAGAGGCAGCATTAGAGCAGGCAAGCGGTTAGGTATGGGGAGTGGGGGGCAAAAAATATGTAATTTATAAAAAATTGTGTATTCTTACATGTTTAAATTTCAGTCACCTTCAAAGTACTCTTGCGTTTGATGTAGAACACCTATTGAGATGCTTTTTCCACTGCTCAAAACAGTTTTTGAACTTGTCAATTTTGATGCCTTTTAGTGCTTCTGCTGTTTTTTGTTTCACCTCTTCTACATCTGCGAAACATTTCCTTTTGAGGACTTTTTTCATCCAGGGAAACAAAAAAAAAGTTTCTCAAGCAAGGTCAGGTGAATAGGAAGGGTGGGGCATGGGAGTCATGCTGGTTTTGGTCCAAAACTGTTGAACACTCAGAGCGGTGTGTGGGCAGGTACATTGTCATGGTGGAAGAACCAGTCACCTGTTTGCCACAACGCGGGATGTTTCTTCTACAAATCGTGATGCAACTTTCTCAAAACTTCCAGATTAAAAACTTTGATTGACTATTTGATCCAGAAGAACAAATTCCGACCTCCAAAAGATAATTCTGGGTTTTTTCTGGGTCCCCCCTTGTATATATGTCTTGATATACCCCCTCATCCATCTTAAGGAACTGAAATTCTGTTTTTAGGGGGTGCGTAGGTTGAGGGTAAAGCCAAAAATGAAGGAAGGTTATGCCCCAATCCCCTTTTGGAACTCAAGGAAGAAACTGTCTTGCAAGGTTGCCTCATTGCCACGTAAGCAGTGGCAGCAGAAGAAAATGTATCATGTTGTGGTTAGATGGCAAAGAAGACTCCAAGCCTCCTTCAGCTTGGAGTGGCTTCTAAGGATTCCCAGACTTACTGCAAACCCCAGGTAGCTGGGTTGAGAGCCAGTGAACCTGTCAGTGGGGAAACTGTGTTGAGGAGCAAGCTGATACCAACACTATAGTTGGCAGCCAGGTCTTGAGTGTAAATAAGATTAAGCAGTCTGGGCATCTTGAGCGCTAGTGAAAGCTGGGAGGGAGCCAAACCAACTGGGCTAGACCCTTGGACCAAGGCAGCACGTCTGAGGCTGCAACCTCCATGGGATCTGACAGCAGCATCAGGCCAATATCCCGAGTCCAGGCCTATAAAGGAGCCTTGTCTTGGAGCTCCTATCTTACTACAGGGAAGTTCTATAACCCCACTCACATTTGTATACCCAGCTGCTATCTTGGTAGAAGCAGGAAGAAAATCAGAAAAACTGAGCATTTACCTGAATGAGACTATAAACCAGATGGAACTGAGCTACCATAGAATGCAAGTTAAAACCAAGGTGGGAGCTTGAAAAGCAAGGTTAAATTTAAAAGCTTCATTTTCTTGGCATAGGTTAAATTCAGGGTGCTATAAATTAATGTTCCTGTCACAGCAAGATAGTCTTTGAGAATATATTTTCAGCATTTTAATTTTGTACTCTTCATTCACAATTGAACATAGCTTAAGTCCAATGGTTGTCTGATTGAGGTTATAGATTGCTTGCATTTGGCATACCTAATTAGTGCCATCTTAGTCTCAATTACTTGATCACTAGAAGTAAAATTTTCATTTTCTCATTATCTTATTGTTATAAGAGCAAAATGAAATAGTGACACAATTGCACAATAACTGTAGTATTGACGTGAGGGTTAATATTACTAAACTGAAATGAGGCATCACCACCATGCAGTCTTCAACATTTTCATTCATTTGCTGACATACTACAGTGTGAATTTGGTGTAGACAGAGTGGTTTGAGAGCATCTATATATGAAAGTGTGGAATCTATGAAAATCAAATATTCTAGAATCTATCAATATGGAGTTAGATCATTTTAAAAGTTCACCTGCCTCTCTCTATTGAAAAAAGGTGGCATTTGCTCTGCCAGAGGGGTTAAGGAAAATTGTTCTATGGATGCCTCACTTTTCATCTTGATAACTACATTTTACTTTTTGAAAATTTTATTGATTACTCAGTCTGTAATATGAACATAGGTTAGTAAATTTATATTAGCTTGTAACTATGAGGTGAATTTTTAAGTGATTCATTTTAAATCAGTCTTATTGAAGTATAATATATATGCAAAAATGTACCTACTTATATACAATAAGATACACCTATTTCTAGTGTAGAGTTCTGTGTGAACTAGTCCCCTTAGTTCATCCTTTGGCATTATCAGCCAATGTCCCTTCAGGTTAATGCTGATCCACTATAACAGTTGTACTGGACCACATCAGAAGTACTTACAGAGGATTTCTGGGTGTGTGGGTTTGTTTGCATTTAATAATTAAGTGGTCCAAGACTTTGATGTGGATTTTGTTCTTACATTTGTGGTGCGCAAATGTCAGCCATCTAGGTGGCCCCAAACCACATAACCTTACTGGATACCCTGACTTTTAATGTGCAAATAAAAACAGTTCAAGTCTTTATTCTAAGTACCATGGGAATTTCGGTGGTATGAGAATTTGACGATGAGGTTACTATGCAGCGCTCTAAGCAACATAGGTATTAGCCAGCTTCCAGTCTATTCTGTCACTGAGACAGTCTCAGACCATACAAATGTGAGGTATTAGTAGTTATGTAATATCTCTTTTTATTTTACTTTTTGTCATACTGCAGGAAATTTTACTAGCTTTGTCACAGATTGCAATAGAGGTAACAGTAAAGGAAAAAACGTTTTATTGTTTCTGGTAGAGAAATACATCAATAAATATCAATAAAATATTTAAATTTAGTGAACTCTCTGATATAACTTGATAAATATTGGCAACCTAGTAAATACAACCATTTTATAGCAATGGTAGGAAAAAAAATTTTGACAGAAAAAAAAATAGTAGTGATTTTTGCAGTGCATTTAAAAATCTGCAGGAGGCCAGAGTAGCCAAACAACAAAAGAGGCTTTTAAATCAAGACAGTATAATTCTTTCTGTACTTTAAGAGCTAGTTCACATTCCTGCCTACTAAAGGACTTCTGAAGGCCACATGAAGTTCTGAAGGGTCTTATACTTTGTTCTCTTACATTATCTTCATTTTTTAAAACTTTCTAAGGCATAGAAGAACAGATCTGTTCTGATATTTCTCATAGGCAACATAGTGTCCTTAAAAAAACTGAAATGTGTATATTTGTATTCTGTATTCTTGGTTTGTTTGTTTTTCCTTATATACAAAGAAATGTCTTTTTTTCCAAGGAACGTCTTTTTTATTTTTAAAATTATGGCAGAAAAAAGTGTTTCTTGATTAAGCTGTGGTAGAATTGGTAAATGATGTCCAAAAGAAGGACATGCCAGGTCAGCAGGATATATGTTTTGAATTGACAATGAAATACAATAAGACATTTGCACCAACTCTTCCTCTTTCTTGCTGAGCACATTTTTTGGACCATTCATATGTTTATTTCTCACCTACACTTGCAGACTAGTGATAGAATCAGACCTTGATCAATTAGTCATGTAAATCTGTAAAGATGGAACTTCGATGGCAAGTTCTGAACAAGAGGCATTTGCTAAGAGAACATATGGGCTTTCAGATCTTATCAAGGGGCTGTGAGAAGGCTCTTGAAGAAGTGAGGATTAGTCAGGATCTGGGGGGAGATGGAGCGTTGAGTGGGGCAGAGGAGAGTAAAGCTTGCAAAGAGAACAGGCCCTAAGGCAGCAAAGTGTGGTGAGGAGGGCTAGGACTCAGCAAGCGAGACCCAGGTAGCGGGGGGCGGGAAGGCTGGAGATACGATGTAGTCATTAGGTCAGTGGAGATTGGAGAGAGTTTTAAGGGGAATGGTGGGGCATAAAATCAGATTTTCATTTCCAAATGAAGAGCCTGGCTGCCAAGGGAGTGATCATATTAGAAGGTTCCACGGTGAGGCAGAGTTCCAGGTGAGAGTACAAGGCCTGGGATGGGAGCATTCAGATACAGAACAGTGGACCAATTGGAAAAATATGTAGGAGGCAAAACCCAACAGCCCTTGGTGATAGACTGGATGGATTTGGGGGTGTAGACAAGGAAGATGCCAAGAATGATCCTAAATTTTTGGCTGGTGTTCACTGAGATATTGGCCTGGGTTTAGTTAGGGAGAATGCAGAAACAGGCATTCTGTCTAAATAGTTTACATTCATATATTCTCATTTTACATCTCAATAAAAGATTCATGGAGAGAATATCTAGCTCAGAGAGAGTGGAAGGGGTTTTATGCCTTAATGGAAATAACAGAAAATAGACTATTGTGTAGGAATTTTATCACTCACTTGGCTTGGAGGCAGTTGTTTCCTATATAAAGCCTCTTTCTTTGTAAGTTCCCACTCCCCCACTCCTCATGTCTTCCTTTCTCTTAAATTTTGAGTTGGGATCTCTATTGCCCAGGCTAGAGTACAGTGACATGATCACAACTCACTGCAGTCTTGACTTCCTGGGCTCAGGCAATCCTTTTGCCTCAGCCTTACTAGTAGCTAGAACTACGGGTGTGTGCCACCATGCCCAGCTAAGTTTTTGATTATGATTTCCTAAGACTATCCTCTTTGTAAAGGCTAAGCATGAAGTAGATACATCGTGAGGTTTTCTCGTAATGCTTTTTTTTTTTTGAGTTGGGGTCTCACTCCATCGCCCAGGCTGGAGCGCAGTGGCATACTCACGACCACCCCAGCATTGACCTGCTGGGCTCCAGCGATCCCTCCCGCCTCAGCCTTTCAAGTAGCTGGAATTACAGGTGCATGCTACAATGCCCGGTTAGTTTTTGTTTTTTTGTTTGTTTGTTTGTTTTTTATTTTTTATTGTAGAGACGAGGTCTCACCAAGTTTCCTGGGCTGGTCTTGAACCCACAAGCTCAGGCAATCCATTTGCCTTGGCCTCCCAAAGTGCTGAGATTACAGGCTGAGCCACCGAGCCCGGCCTGTAATGCTTTTTAAAATGTAAGATTTTTCCTTAAAGTATTCTTTTATTCAACTTAATTCAAATTATGAATAGCCTAGAGCTTATATCAATGTTTCCTGTGATAATAGCTCCATAATGTGAACCTTAATAGCAGTTTTGCCAGCTATTGGTATAGCTGGTGGGACTGCACTAAATTGTTTTTGGTCAAATAAAAAGCATCCTTGAATTTTTATCACAAAAGGGAAATAATATGTTTTTAGTATATCTTTTGGTATATTTCACTGTATAATATTTTATTGGTGCCATATTGCAAATATTATTATTATTTTTTTTTGTGTGTGAGTTGGCGTCTCACTCCGTCGCTCAGACTGGAGTGCAGTGGCCACTCCCGGCCACCGCAGCCTCGACCTGCTGGGCTCCGGCGATCCTTCCGCCTCAACCTTCCGTGTAAATATTATTATAAAACTAATCATTGTTTTATGAAACTGAGGTGAGTGTAGACAGTTTATTGCCATGATTAATAGTTTTAATACTTTTTGGAGAAGTGATATTTTACTCATCTCTTTTTCAATTGACATTTCCTCTCATAGTATATTAGTCTTTTCAATAAAGCTTTACCTGATCTCTTCAACAAGTGATCAATCTCACATTTTTAAGGAGGAATATTTATAGGGTAATACCACAAACCAGTTAAAATGAGTCGATGAGAGCAGAACTTTTCACCCTCAGTGCTATTGACATTTGGGGCTGGATAATTCTTTGTTGTAGGGACTGTCCTGTGCACTGTAGGATGTTGACCAGGACCCCTAGTGTCTACTCACTGCATGCTAGAAGACTCCCCCTTATGTGATAACCAAAAGATTCCCCAGATATCATAGAGGGGAGCACAGTCACCCATAGGTGAGACCATTGAACTAGATTTAGTTTTCCATCTCAGATACACATTGTGGTGTTTTAAAAAAAAAACTGTTGCAAAAAGATATGTACAATAACATGCTAGTCACATGATTTTAATGCACAAAACAACGAAATTATGTATGGATAAACTCATTTGTAGTAATAAAAATATGTGTGAGAAGTGATACTTATAAACTTCAAGAAGTCACCTCTGGGGTTTGGGAATAAGAATGCGAATGAATCTTTATTTATGGTGTTTTATATTTCATAAGACAAGGGAGAGCCAAAATGTTATCAACTGTTAAATCTGAAAAGGATGTATAGAGTTTCTGTATATTTGCATGCTCTTTTTTGAACTCCTTTGGCATATTTTATAACATTTGTTATACTTTTTAGCTTTTATGATGCATTTTTAACTTATTGTCATGCATTATTACCTAACAGGTTGTAAACTTCTGTGTATCTGAGACAACTTCATTTACTCTTTTTTTTTTTTTTTTGAGTTGGAGTCTCACTCTGTCACCCAGACTGGAATGCAGTGGCCGCTCCCGGCCACCGCAGCCTCGACCTGCTGGGCTCCAGCGATCCTTCCGCCTCAGCCTTCCAAGTAGCTGGAACTACAGGC
>CAUYQG010136267.1:0-74640 GCA_963574415.1 Tarsius wallacei | reverse complement strand
CTATCTGAGGATGGGGAGACACCTCTTATCAACAAGGGTACCTGAACGAAATATTTTTGTATGCCTAACCCCTAACTGTACCCCACAATAACATAATAAAATAAAATAAAAAAATTAAAAAAAAAAAAAAAAAAAAAAATTTCTTGCTCACAGTAACAAAAGCTGTGCAAAGTCTAGTGAGATAGTTTTCAAAGCACAGACAATGGTTCTTTTACACAAATCACATTTACAGAAGGTTGTCTAGTGATGAGTCCAGGGGCAGAGACAGAGACTTTACATTATGAACAAGTACAGAGTTGTCTATCTCCATGCACTGGGAAGATGTAAAGTAAAAAAGGATAATGGGCCATGATCAGAAATTCCTGCCAATCTGGAATATAACCTTAGATTCTTATTTCATACAAACTTCTAGTAAGTGTTTGAAGAAAAAACAATTTTATTCAAAGATGAATAATATAAAAGGGAGCAAGGTACGATCTAAACCAAGATAATGCAGAAAAAGAAGATATTTGGAAAAGCAAAAACAAATGGCAGGCAATGCATAGTCACCAGAAAATGCTTGTTACAGACCAGATAAAAATTATAATTAAACTCATGAAGTTGATAAGTTTAAAATAGCCGTGAGTAAATTGACTGCAAAACAAGAGCATTAAGAAAAGACAAAAATGATTTCAGATAAGTAATAGCAAGGCAACAACAACAAAAAATAAAATATAACCTAGGCTGGCAGATCTCAGAAAAAAAAATGGAAAGAGAAAAAAGTCTCCAAGCTTAGGGAGAAATTGGAAGCAATACAAAGAGTAATTGATACTGCTAAACACAGCAAGAAACATGGAAGAAAGAAGAGAATCAGCAAAACGAAATAGAATTTAATAAAGACTTTTAAAAGATAAAGAAATGATAGATATGGAAGAAAGGCAAATGATATCCAGTGTATGTATAATCAGTCTGACAAAAAGAATGATAATAATAAAGAATATATATTTAAGTATATAATACAATAAAGCTCTTCATAAATTAAAGAAAGCTACAACTTAGTTTGTAAAAGCACTTTATGCCATAAGAAAAAAATGAATGAGAAAAATGAAATCAATAAATATCTCAATAAGTTATTTGATTTTTTAAAAATATATATATAATTCCTTTTCACATCTCAACAAAAATCAAAGTCACATAACAAAAAATTGTTGTAAGCTTCAGACTTATTTACTGCATCATTCAATGTTAAGGACAGTAGGATAATAACTCCCAAATATTTCTGAAGAAAATAAGCAATAATTTAAGAATCTTATACTCAGAGAAACAATGGGAAATGAATTTTAAAAATAAGATTTACATTATTGAGCATAGAAAAAAGCTAGTTGTTAATATTAAATAACTTTAGCTGTAAGATTTAAATGTGGGAATTGCAGCTACATTACAGATTGCACATATTATAAATTTTACAATCAAGAAATTGTATAGCCAAAAAAGAGAAAAATATGTAAGGAAAAATAAGGTAAGGAAAAGAGAAATAATGGAAGTAAATATAAAAATTCAACTTTATTCATCTTTTACAACTAGAATTAAAAATATATCATTTAAAGATAAAAATCAATTAACAGGCAAAAATAATGTGATAAAAATGCAAATACTTGACAATATAAATGAACTAAAATATGAGTATTTAAATTGTGGAAGGGAAAGAAGTTTGGATTAATATATTATATGAAATCAAGTAACAAAAATAAGGTTTAAAGTTCGAAGAACTCAATCAAAACATTCCTTAAAGTTTTAAAAAAGGAAGTTGAACTAGAAGAAGTAATTTAAAAAATGGGACAAGTAGCCACATATTTTATTATGTCTCCTATTAACCTTGTGTTACTTTAAAACTTGTATTTATATATTTTGATGAAACAAAAATAATTTTATAATAAATTTAAAGAACAATATAACAATAAGCCAAACAAATGCAAACAAAAAGAAAACAGAAGTTTTGTTTAAAATACAAGACCAGTTTATATTAGAGTCAAAAAAATGAATTAAATAAAATTTCTTTATAAAGCTAAAGAGTGGAATTCACAATGAGTATATAACAGTTTTGAACTTATATGTACTAATTAATATATTGCCAACTTTTAAAAAGCAAAATCTTCGAATGTATGAAGAAATATACAAAAATACATTAATATCAGAAGATTGTAATTTACTTCTTTCAGTCCATGATAAATTAAGTAAATAGAAAATAAATGAGGATATATAAAACATATACAGTATAATTAATAAAATAGAACACATACTTTACTCCCACAAGGTGCATGCACACACCACATTCACACACACACACACACACACACACACACACACACACACAGAAACACACATCACACATTGAAAGTAGAGACTATATCTTCTATTCTAGCTTCATGGAGCATTCTAAAAATATTTTACCACAAAGAAAATGTTCATAAATTATAACAATCAAAAACAACATTATCTGGTTACAATAGAATAAAACAAAATTAGCAACATGGTATGAGAGAAATGTGTAAAAACAATGCTCAGAAAAATTTATAATCTTCAATATTAATTAGAAAGTAAAAATAATTAGAAAATCAACTCAGGAAGTTAGTAACAGGATAAAAAGGAAACAAAAACAAATAAGCATAAAGGCAGAAATCAATGAACTAGAAAAAGAATAAATATGAACTAATAAGCAACTCTACTTTTTTTGTTTTTAAAAATTACTAAAATACTTGAGCCATTATCTAAGTTAATAAAAGAAAGAAAACATAAGTTCTAAAATAATAAATGCTGCAGAGAGAATAATGGAGACATTGAAGAAATTCTAGGAATCATACTAATGACTTTTTCAGCTCTGTGTAAATGAGTTTGAAAACCTGAGTGAAAAGGAAGATTTAACAGAAAAATATCACTTACGAAGACGATTTCAAAAAGGGTAAGTCTAGAAAGATGAGTTCCCATAAAAGAGAATTTAAAAGTTACTAAAGTTACTAAAGTACCTCATCAACAAGGATACTTGCATAATGAACATTTGTATATCTAACCCTGAATTGTACCACACATATTTAAAATAATCTTTTTTTTAAAGTAGCACAGAAAATGAAAATTATTTCTCCAAAAATTAGTTAGGAAAGAAAAGTAACAATAATGTAAATGACATTTGATGTGATACGGTTGTCCCTTAATATACACGGAGGATTGTTTCCAGAACCACTACATATAGGGTCTGACAATTAAATTAGCAAACTGATACTAGAAAACATTCTACATATCTCATTGCTGAATATCACTATGGTCACTTTGAAGTACTCCCCTTGGGAAGCTATGCACCAACACCAGTGCCTAATTCACCTGTCAAAACAATTTTGGAACTCTTTTTCTGGAATGAGCATCAGAGTTGTCTTTGCATTACCCTTGATGTTCTGAATCTCTTCAGAATGTCTTCTTTCAATATTTCCTTTATCTTTGGATAAAGAAAAAAGTCACTGGGGGCCAGAGCAGGTGAGTAGGGAGGTCGTTTCAATACAGTTACTTGTTTACAGGCTAAAACTCCCTCATAGACAGTGCTGTGTGAGCTGGTGCATTGTCATGATGCCAAAGCTCATTTGGGACCATTTTTACACACACCTTTCTCCTACCAAGATTTTCAGTTAAGATTTTTCTGTTTCCATATCAATGTTTATTTGGTCTTCTATGTTTCTCACAGTCAGCTGATGATTTTGGTGCACAGTTCGATGAAATTTTGCAATGTTTTTATCAGTTCTGCTTGTTAGTGGTCGTCCCGACTCCTCTTCATCAGTGATGCTTTCTCTCCCCTCAGAAAAATGTTTAATCCTTTTGTACACTACTGTTTTTCTTCATGACATTATCCCCATAAACTTGGACTAACATGTCCCTGATTTCACTTCCACTCTTGCCAAGTTTAAAAAGAAATTTAATGTTTCTTCATTGCTCTAATTCAAGCTCTGACATACTCACGACAGCATACAAAAACATACCACAACATTATTGAACACCACTCAGCAAGACACTGCCACACATCAACACAAACACAACTGTGAAACACTGATATACCCAGGTTATAAAACCTTACTAAGTTGTTTGCACAATGCTGCCAACATAAGCACATGGTGGCAAATTTGTGATCTTAATTATCAGACCTCATACCCAAATCCATGCATATTCAAGTTCCATGGTTAGCCCTGCAGGACCTGTGTAGAGGAAAAGTCAGCCCTTCATATATTTGGGATTCACAATTCACGAATACTATTTTATAGATCCTCACTTGGCTGAAAGATTCTGCATACAAATAGATCCTTGCAGTTCAAACCCATGTTTTTCACAGGTCAACTGTACTATGTAATGATAATACACACAGAAGAGAAGAGAAAATTACCTTGAACCACTAAAGTTTTATAAATAAATTATTAGAAAAAGAAGCAAATAGAATATAAAAAGAATGATTCACTAAAACCAGGAATGAAAAGTTGTTTCAATGTTAGGAAATACATAAAGTATATCATATCCACACATAAAAAGAGAAAATTCAATGATGATTTGCTTAGATGCTAAAAAGATATATAATAAAATGTATTGTTATTATTATTATAAAAACCCTTAATAAAAGAGGAATAAATAGGCACTTACCTAGTAAGATAAACCATATTTACTTCAACCTAAAAGATAGTGTTGTGCATAATTTAAAAATGATAGAAACATTCCCACTAGAGGCAATAGCAAGAAAATGATATCTACTACCTAGAAAGCCTGGGAACAAATTTAATAAGAACTTTGCAAGGTCAATATGAAGAAAATAAAAATTCTAATAAATAAAAATGAAGACTTGAAAAAAAAGAAAATCTATATTATATCCTAGGATAAGAGGTCTCAATATCATAAAGATTTCAACATAATTTTTTAGAATTATACAATCTAAAAAGGAGAGTAATTGAGAGAGTATTACAAGAAAATAAAATATAAAATCATAAAAGTTAGTTCAGGCTGGGCGTGGTGGCTCACACCTGAAATCCTAGTGCTTTGAGAGGCCAACAGGAAAGAATTGTCTAAGCTCAGGAGTTCAAGACCAACCTGGAAAACATGGCAAGACCTTATCGCTACAATAAGTCAAAATATAAGCCAGCATGGTGGCATGCATCTGTAGTCCCAGGTACATAGAAGGCTGAGATGGAAGGATAACCTGAGCCCAGCAGGTCAAGACTGCTGGCCAAGATCATGCCACGCACTCCAGTCTGGGACAGAGTGAGACTGACTCAAAAAAGAAAAGATAATTCAGTGTCATACTGTCTTATGAATTATAATAGATAAATTAAGCTGAAAAGAAAGTACAGAAATAGATCCAAATGTACATAGGTATTTTTGACAAATATGATTTTTTAGACTAAGCCAGGAAAGATATACTAATAAATAAACATTCTTGAGATCAATGGTAACCATCCAGAAAAAAATATGGAATTATACCTCACACTTTACAATAACTTCTAAATTGATTAAATATTTAAATAGTTTTTTTTTAAAAAAAGAAATTTTAGAAGAAATCTTGAAAAACATTTTTATAATCTCAGAATTAAAGGCATTTTAAGTATGATGCAAAACCCAGGAGCATGAAAGAAAAGACTGATAAATTGAGTAAATTAAAAATTTTGCATAGTAAAATCCACTATAATAAAGGATAACGTAAATAAAAACTGAGAAATACATTTGCAATTCATATTACAAAGTTCTCATATAAATATATATTTAACATTGCACATAATAAGATAAATGAAATAAAACTACTCTGAGATGAATTTGCTATTAACAAATTAACAAAGATTGAAAAGTCTGATAACACACACTTAGGTAAGAGTGAGAAAATAGTCCCTCTCATTCAGTGCACAGCAATTTGACAGTATGTTTCAAAACTAAAAGTACACATAACAGTAATCTAGCACTTCCACTTCAAAAACTATATCATGTATAATGCTAAAATATACATAAAATGACATGAGTGAAATTTATTCTTTGTAATAGTGTTTCTAACAGCAAATTCTTTGAAATAACTTGAACACTGTTCATAGAGAACTAGTTAAATAAGGTGCAGTACATACAGAATGGGATTATAATGCACACAACATAGAATACTATACAATAATAAAATACCAAAAAAGAGAAATGATAGGCATAAGTGAAAAGTTGGAGAAAATGTATAAAAGCAGCATGAGTTGGAAGATTGGCAGGAACTCTGCTAGAATTAGGTGCTTTTTCCAATTCATGCTTTTTGTCAACAGAGGAAGCTGCCATTTAAATATTTAGCTGATTCGTGTGCTTTCTTTCACTCCAGCATTTGCTTGCTTGGCTTCTCTCCCTCCCCCAGTGATAAACAAATAGTGCAATAAGATTTAACACACAAAGAAAGAAAAACAAGAGACTGTTTTCAGCCTTAGTGGGTTTGTTAGGCAGCCATTGTCTAGCATGATTTCCACCAAGATATTAGTAAGTGGCAAGTGATTGTTCCAGCCTTCTGTCTTTGGCATCACAGTTTAGCTGAAAAGTCCAATATTAGATGTTATTTACACTATGGTTTTACTATACTTTTTCTAAGGAAAATATAATTTTCTATTTGCTAACATCTTATACTTTTGAAAGCAATAGTAAATGCATGCCTTTGAAATTTTCTAGTTAAGAGGTGTTCTAGTTAAGATGTGAAAAAAAAAAGTCCAATTTTCATTTGTTTACTATTAAAATTAAAGCTTGGCAGCACACTTCATCTATTAGAAACATTGCAAGAGTAGATTGTAGAAATTTTTAAAATCTAGTCATCATCTCTTAGAGTTAAATAGTATTCTGTTCAGTGGTAACAGAATCTAGGTCATTCGATGAAGGGTCTAAGAGTTTATGTACACATATAGATGTTGATATAAACCTATTGACACAAACTGCAGATACAAAAATTTGTATCAAATTTTGTATTCGTTTCCTAGGGTCTTAGGAGTTCAAAATATCTTTTTGAAGGACACATTTCAGCCCATAAGAGTCCATTTGCAAAATATATTCACCTTATCCCAACATCCCATCCCAACATCCCAAAAAAGTTTTCAACATTCCAGCATCAACTCTCACTTAATCATTAACGCAAAGTTCCAAATCTTATCATCTAACTTGTCCAAATCAGTTACAGGTATGACTCAAGGTTCCCTTCTTCCTGGGATAAATGATTAAGTTTACTAATAAAAATTTTTAAGGGAATTCTGACTTGTAAATTATCTAAGTCTAAAGATAGGCCAAATGTAAAAATTAGCAAAATCTAGGGGTAAAGTTTATTCTTTTTTTTCTTTTTTTTTTGAGTTGGAGTCTCGCTGTTGCCCACACTGGAGTGTAGTGGCCGCTCCCGGCCACCGCAGCCTCGACCTGCTGGCCTCCGGCGATCCTTCCGCCTCAGCCTTCCAAGTAGCTGGAACTACAGGTGCGCGCTACCACGCCCGGCTAATTTTTTGAATTATTGTAGAGATGAGGTCTCGCCAAATTGTCCAGGCGGGTCTCGAACCCGCGGGCTCAGGCAATCCACTCACCTCAGCCTCCCAAAGCTTGGGATTACAGGCTGAGCCACCGAGCCCGGCTTAAAGTTTATTCTTGAATGTTACAATGGTGAGTCCATAGAAACAATTTCAAGCCTAAATTCTAGAAATGAAAGCCTATCACTTTATAGTTTGCTGAAGCCATTTTATACCTATTAATCTAAACACAAAGTTTTATCTGTATAATCATCAATGCAAATTTTTTAATCTGTCTCAATATCAAACAGCAAAACCCAATTCAAACTCTGAATATTACTTGTTGAACGCCACTCAGTACGAGGTGTAATTCTTACCCCACCCTATTCAAACTGTTCCAAACTCATACCTGCCTTCAAGATTACTTGTACAATGCCCTCCTCCCACACACACACACACACACACACTTTTTAATAGAATATTCATGAATGTCATGTATAACACTAGCATTCGGTGAAACATAACAAGAAATATTTTAAATATGTATTAAGTAAGACATTATTTCTCCTGAAATGGTATCATTGTTTCAGTCCTACATGAGTTAGAATCAAAGAATATTAGTGCTACGTAAGAGATAATGTGCTTATTTTACAAATTCTCTTTCTGAAGTCCAGCGTGACTGGGAGGATCATAGTGAGGAATGTACTCTCTAAATTGCCTTCATATCAGTAAGAAAAGCTTTAGGGACGAGAAACTAGACAGTAGAATGCTAATGTCAGATATGTGAGGAAATTCAAAGGGAGAGATTGAACATACAAATGGACAATGAACAGACCATAGATGACAGGAGAACTTTGACCTACAGCCTCTGCAGCGATCAACCCAGAATGGTCAGAATTTAGTCAAGGACTGAGTGCTTCCGTGTTTTTTACCCCTGTTTCCAACTCAGAACCAACCAAAGAAGACCACATATGCTCCTCAAACCAATCACATAAGATACTCCACCCCTACCCCCCGCCCCTGTCCCCTTGTAGTTATTCTATCTTCAGCTTTTCCATACCAATGAATTTTAATCTGAGCATAACTGAAGATTTCTTCTCCATCTCTCTGTCTCTCCCTCTCCTCTCCCTCCCCACCCCCCATAAAGCTTTCCCACTTCTCAGCCTGCCTTTGAATCTCTGCAAAATGCAGGTAATGGTGGCTGACGTTTACACCACAGCAGACTCTGAATAAATAGTCTCTGCTTCTTCTCATTTGGATGGTCTTTATTTTATTTCCACAAAAGATAGCAAAGGTTTACCTGAAAAGAAAGAGAAAATAGCTTAGATAAAAATCCAAACCTGGGATTATTTACTCTTAAGTACAGCAGAACACAGCTATCCCCCTGAGGGAGCAGTGTTTTCTCTAAATACCTTTATTATGTTTATATAATGTGCAGTGTTACTAAGCCAGAGGAATCTTATTTTTCTATACATTCAGGAAAGAACGTACTGACAAAGCAATTATAATTATTAAAAGCATAGAGGATGCTAATTAATTTTAACTTGTGATATATTTGCTATTTGGAAGAGAAAGGATGATTATATTTGAGATGTGGTGGGTCAAATTCTCTTAGTACTCAAATAATCAAAATGACCCAGACTAGCTCTATAAATTTTAAAATTCCCACTTCAGCCAAATATGCCATTTCCTAGAATTACATTCTTAAGTGATCCCTAAAATTGAACAAGGAAGGCATGAACTCTATTTAAACTAATCAGAGTCATGCATGATGTTTATGCACTATAAACTGTGAACTCCGTTTAGAGACAACATACCTCAACCTAGAAATACAGACTGATGTGAAAAATGACATGCTGATAGCATTTTATTAGGAGCTAAAAACTGGGTCACAGCAGCAAATTTTTATTTTAATGCATTCTCCTAGGCAAAGAAGTCCTTTATTTTAAGCACTTTTTTTTTGTTGTTTTTCTTTTTAAAATTTCATTTATTTTGGAGACAGGTTCTTGGTCTGTCACCCAGACTGGAGTGCAGTAGATGGATCATGGTTCACTGCAGCCTTAAAATCCAGGATCCAAGGGATCCTTTCACCTCAGCATCCAGAGTAGCTGGTTCTAAAGGTACATACCACTACATCCAGCTAATTTTTAAATTTTTTGTAAAGATGGGATCCCAATATGTTGTCCTGATTGGTCTTAAATTCCTGGCCTCAAGTGATCCTCCTGCCTTGGACTCCCAAAGCACTAGGATTACAGGAATAAGCTACCATGCTTGGCCTGTGTTGTTGCTTGTTTGAAAAATGTAAAAACAAACAAATACACAAAAACTATTAAATGATTCTGTAATTGATCACTTTCAATCATGTCACCAGAATCATTATACATTAAAGAGAATGAACTTAAGGTAAAATAGCTAAGACCTTACCAACAAAATAATTGGACAAAAGATACACAGAAGATTCTCTCAACTTTGTAATCTCAGTGTGTATGTCTGTTACAGTAGTCATAGTACTTACTTCTTTACATGTCTGCCTTCTTCTGATGAACTTTAATTTCCTTATTAATAAAAACTGCCTTTACAGAGCCTTAGCTTGAGTACTCTGGCACCTAAAAAATAGATACTTAATAAATGTAGAATGAGTAGATAAATGAATGAATAAAATTATGTCTCTTCCTTGGCACTGACTATAATTTCTGGCACTAGGTTTCAGTAGTGCCTGAGAGGACATAACAGCATGGTCATAGGATTTGGTTAAAAGCTGAGTTTCTACTCTAATGTATATTAGTCTTGAAAATGTAAGTGAATCAACTACAAAAGGGTAGACTTTTAAATCAAATTTTTAGTTCGAATAGAGTCAAACTTATGGTCACACAAGGCAGGAATGGTAATGTAACTGAATTTCACCAACAGATACTAAAACTTTTCATTACAGTTCAAGAGAGGTAGGAAATACCATACCTTGGGAAAATTAACAGGTTAGCTTAAATTTGTGATAGTGAACATCTCTATAATTTTAAAAAGTCTCACCACCAAATTTGTATATATTAAGCTCATTGCTTAATACTCATAGCTTGCTGATGGATTTACCTGTCTTAGGAAAACTTTGCTGAGTGTTAACTTCATTTGCAGTATATGTATGAACAGACATTTGAAAATAACTTACTGGTGAAACTGTGGGAAGATTCATGCATCATATCATAATTGGACACTAATAATATATATCAAGATGTCTTCCAATTCTGTGACTGTTTAGTTGTATGAGACAATGATATAATGTTCAGTTCAGCTCTGTCATGAGTTAGGACCACGGTGTACTAATTGGAGCTTATCTCCCGTCTCCTTCTAAAATGCCTAATTGTAGTTGAGTTCTAAAACATTTCCTTCCTTAAAAACTTAAAGTTATTTCTTTGAGAGCCAAAACCTTGTACAATGAGAGAAAACATTGCTTCTTACATTTACTTTCCTCAATGCTTTAGTCAATATCAAAAGGACATTATATTCAGTTTCAGACCATATTGTCCCTAAATGAAAACCACAATAATAATAAATAACACTTTATAGGAGAGATTTGTAGCAGAAAGATTCTTGTTACTTACTGCTCATAGACCAATAACACAGGTTGGTGATTCTTTAACTAGATGAGCTTCCCAGTTTCAGTTTGATTTGGCTATAGAATTAGTAACCTGACTTCCATATTTTTATTTTAGATCCCACTGATACTTCTTTCTAAGTAATAGAGATGTTTACATCAGGTTTGCAATTATGTACAAACAATTTTTTTTTTTTTGAGTCAGATTCTCATTCTGTAGCCCAGGCTAGAATGCTGTGGCACAATCAGGTCTCACTACAGCCTTGACCACCTGGGCTCAGGCGATCTTCCCACCTCAGCCTCCCAAGTAGCTGGGACTACAGGCACATGCCATCATACACAGCTCATTTTTTTTATTATTTATTTATCTTTTTTTTTAAAGATGAGGTCTCACTATGTTTTCCAGGTTGGTCTCAAACTCCTGGGCTCAAGCAATCCTCCTGCCTCAGTCTCCCAAAGTGCTGCGATTATATGCGTGAGCCACCACATAGCATGTACAAACATCTTATATGAAGAAAATTTGCTTTGTCAAATATATATATGATATATATATATATGATATCTGCTTTAAAATTCTGTAAATTCAGATTTTTGTAAATCAGTGCTTCAAATATATTATGGTATCTTTTATTTGGAAGAATCTACATTAATGAATAAATAAGACATCCCTAAATATTGACCTCAACATGAAAATGTGGGGAAACTTAGGGAAAAAAATGTTGCCTGTTTTATAATTATTATCTTATTGTAAAGTCAAAGAATAACAGAATTGTAAAGATGAGCATGACTTTTGAAATCATTCAGTCCAAAATCTTTATACCAAATAAGATAATACTGAAGTTATGGCTGGAAGAAGAAGGAGGAGGAGGAGGAGGAGGAGGAGGAGGAGGAGAAGGAAGGGAGGAAGGGGAGGAAGAGGAGGAAGAAGAGAAAGAAGAGGAAGAAGAAGAAAAATTTGGACTTCACGAAGGGACTTTGATAGACCTTCAGCTGCTCAGTCTGACTTTTAGGTAGAAAACCCATTCCGTTAATGGCGCTAGAATTATGCAGGATCAGAGGAACTGGCACAGGTTAAACTAGCTTTTAAAAGATTGATACCATAAGTAAAAAGTCAATATATTAATTTGAATTAAAGATTTTAACTGTAAAGCAAACAGAAGAATAACATTTATTGATCTGTTTATCCCTTCCTTTAGAAAATCTACAATGAACAATGTTGTTAAGAAGATTTTCATGGCTAGTGTTGATTAACTTACAGGGCTATGACCAGTCTATGTTACATGGATGTGAGCTAACTCCACTACAAACAGGTTTTTGTCTCCCAAATCTCCAACAAAATTGATACTTTAAAGGTCACCAAGAATCTCCATATCGGCACATGCAATGGTCAATTCTTAGTTATTATTTTACTCGACCCATTAGTAGCAGATGGTGGCTGATAACCCACTCTCCTCTTTCAGTCTTTTCCAGGACACCATTTTTTTGCTTTTTCTACCTCACAGGAAGCTCCTTCTCTGTCTCCTTTGCTAGTTCCTTATCTTTTCTCTGACCTCTTAACAAGTTCTCCAGAGTTAGGTCCTTAAATCTCTCAGCTGTATCTACTTTCACACCCTAGGGCAGTAATTCTCAAAGTGTGGGTCCTCAGACCAACAGCATCAGCAAGACCTGGAAAACTTGTAAGAAATGCAAATTTTCAGATCCCTCCAAAGACCTAATTAATCAGAAACTCTGGGATTAAGGCCCAGCAATCTGAGTTTTAACAAGCACTGCAGGTAATTCTCTTGAATACGAAAGTTTGAAAACTATTTCCCTGGAGGATCTTATGGAGTCTGAACTACTAATAATACCACCTGTAAGGTGTGAACTCTATTTTTTAAAATCTGTAACCTAGTCTCTTCCCTCCGAAGTCCAGATATATATATCCACTGCTAATTTTATCTCTCAACTCGAATATATAGTATTTCAACCCTTGCATGTCAAAGCTAAACTGACAATTCTTTTTTTTTTTTTTTCTTACAGTATTTCCTATTTCAGTTAATGGCTAAACCATTTTCCAGTTACTCAAGCCAGCATGTTTAGCATTATCATTGACATCTCTGTTTCTTTCATATCAATATATGATTTACCAGAAAACTCTACTGGATTTTAAGATATATCCAGAAAATGGCTATATCTTATCACCTCCACTGTTACCAGCCTTGTCAACTCACCATCATCTTCCACCTGGATGTGTGCAATAGCATCCAAACAGGTCTCCTTTGTACTTATCTATAGTCAATTTCAACAGAGCAACCAGAATGATCCTTTCAAAACAGAATTTGGAAATTCAGTTCCACTCTGATGATATAAGCCCACCAAATTTAACCTTCCCGCAAATTATAATATAATTTCTGAACAAAATACAAGAATAAACATAAATAAAAGAAAACTAGCTGTGGACTTTCAAAAACAAATGAAAAGGGCAGATTTTGGATGGAAGTCGAAACTTAGAGAAACAACCTGGCTCAGGTTGTTGATTTTTGTTCTTTTGTGCGGTTTTGACTCATCTTTCTGGGAGAGTAAGGAGGGAAACTTTGTGGGAGAAGAAAAAAAATAGGCTAGCCTAATTTTATGTGTGAATCAATACAAGACTGAGATTAGAAAGAAAGAAAAAATCTTGAAGAAGTCATAGCAGAAAACTTCCAAATTGTATGAATGATATAAATGAACTGTTCAGCAAACCACAAAACAGGACTAACTGAAAGGGAACTTGCCTAGACACATTATAATCAACCTGCTAAAATCCAGAGATAAAGGAAATAAACTCAAATGCCTCTAGTAAAAGGATACAAATTACAAACAGGGGATAATTATTTAAATGACTAAACCTTCTCATCAACAACCACAAAGCCCAGAAAATAGTGAACACCTTTAAAGTACTGAAAGAAAAGAAATGTCAATCCAGAAATGTACACCCATTATAAATATTTTTCAGGGATGAAGGCAAAATAAAGATATTTTCAGATGAGGGAAAACTAAGAGACTATTATCAACAGATGTGCTCTACAAAAAAATGCTAAAGAATTTTTTCAGGTAGAAGAGAAATAATATCAGAGGGAAATCTGGAAACAGCAATCTGTTTTTGTCAAGAATAACAAAAGAAGTAAAAAGCTGGGTACATCTAAAAGTCTATTTTTCCCCTTTATTTTATAATTGTATTATCTATTACATCTGTACATTGCAGCCTCACAAGGTAATGTGTAATTTTTACTTTAAACAAACATATGTATTTTTTAAAACTTAGAAAAGTTGAATTTGTTATCTAAGACCTCTCCAAAGGAAAATTCCAGGTCAGATGGAATCAATATTCAAGAAAGAAATGACACTAATCTCATAGAAAACTTTTCAGAAAATAAAAAAGCAACAATCACTTCTTAACTCCTTTTTTTAAAGGCTAGCAATGACCCTAATACTAAAATCAGACAAAGATATTATGATAATTTTAGACCAATATCCTTCATGAATATACACGAAGAAGTTCTTAACAAAATATTACCAAATTGAAACTAACAACATATAAGAAACATAGTTCATTACAAACAAGAGGTATTTATTTAAATAAAGCAAGACTCATTTGTCATCCAAAATTTCATTAATGCAATTTAGCATATTAACAGACTAAAGGAGAAATACCATATGATCATTTCAGAACTGCAGAAAAAGCATTTCATAGTATTTAACAGCGTTTCTTAATAAAATCTCTCAACAAACTTGGAACAATAGAGAACATCCTCAAACTAACAAAATCCACCTAAGAAAACATCATATTTAGTGACAGACTGAATTGTTTTCCCCTGAGATTGGAAAAAAGGAAACAATTCCACTTATTTTCAGTATTGTACTAGACGTTGTAACTATTGATATATGTGGAGTTCAGGAAAGAGGGTAGAAGCTGGGAGAAAATAAAAGACACAGGGATCAGAAAAGGGAGAAGAAAATCTTTTTTCTATTTGTAGATGATTTGATCATTAAAGTATAAATTCTCAGAGGATTGACCAAATAACTAGATTTAATAGAGTAATTGAGCAAGGTCACAGAATATAAAATTATTATCTAAAAATCAATTGTAATCTTTTATACTAGATTACTCAATATTGGAAGACTTATTATTTGAAAGGTTAATCTATAGATTCCATTCTAGAATGTTTTTAAGAAATTGGCTCACTGATTCTAAAACATATAGAGAAATGCAAAGGCACTAGAATAGCCAAAGCAATTTTTAAAATAGAGAATAAAGTTGCAGAACTACTGTACCTGATTGTGAGGTTTATATGAATAATAAAGCTACAGTATTTTAAAAGTATGATACTTCTTAAAAGTTAAGCATGTAGCAAAATGGAGCAGAATAAAGTATACAGAAATAGACCCACACATATTTGGTCAGTTGATTTTCAACAAATGCAGAAAGGTAATTCAATGGGAAAAGAAAAGTATTTTTAACGAAGGCTGAATTAACTGAATATTCGTGTATATGTAGATGAAACATTGATCCTTACCTAACACCATACACAAACATTTGGTCGGAAAGAATCATAGACCCAAATGTAAGACATAAAGCTATAAAAACTTTTAGAAGAGAGCATAGGAAAAATTTTTTTTCCATACTTGGGATAGGCAAAGCTTTTTTAGAACACCACTACCATCTCTATCACCACCACAGAAAATGTCAGAGAAAAAAATTATAAATTAACCTCGTTAAAAATGTTTAAAAACTCTTGATCTGCAATAGGGATCATTAAAAACACAAAAAGGCAAGCCACCAACTGGGAGAAAATAGTTACAAGACATATTTCTGATAAAGGGCTATGTTCTGGATATATAAAATTATCTTACAACTCAATAAGATCACAACAAACTTAAATATGGAAAAATGATTGAATAGATTCTTCATGAAAGAAGATATACAAATACCTAATCACACTTAACATTTTCTATGTCATTAGTCATAGGAGAAATACCGCAAATTAACACCACAATGAAGTATACACCTATTAGAAAAACTAAAATTACAGAGATCGACCATAGTGTCAATGAGGATATGAAACACTGGAAATTTCTCTTGTACTGCTAGTGGGAAGTTAAAATGTTAGAACCATTTTGAAAAAGTTTGGTAGTTTCTTCTATATGCCCCAGTCTTTCTATTCCAGGGAAACAAAAAACACCTGTCCACCTAAAGTCAAATCTTTAAGTCTTCTCAGTAAGATCGACTTCAGTCACCTTATTTAAAATTGGAGTCTACCTTGCACTTTTTTGTCTACTGCACCCACCCTACCTTATTTTTCTCCTGTAATTATCGACTTATAACTTTATTATGTGTACTATCTGCCTAACCTTACTAGAATATAAACTTTATGAGTGCAGAGATTCTTGTGTGTTTTTTTCATTAACATGCTAAATAAAATTCCTGAAATGAATGATTTTGCAAGGAATCATGTATCCTGAACATGAGAATGACAAACTGACTATTTTTCTTTAGGCTTTTCATTTTTGGCCTCTATTTTTCTGTCAAACTATTATATGCAATGGAATCAATCAGATTTTAGCTTTATTCATTTTTTACATAAGTAGTCTGCATGAAGGTGAAGTTTGGACTTCTAACCGGCACTCACTCTCCCTAATAATGACCCAAGTAGCCTTTGTGTTCTCACATGCCCCTCCACCCTCCTCCCTCACTCCCTCCTTAGCAGTGCCCTGTGACTGCGAATCCCTTCCTTGTGCTAATGTGACTAATGTTTAAGGTCCACTTATGAGTGAGAACATGCAATATTCAGTTATTTGTTCCTGTGATAGTTCACTTAGTATGATGGTCTACAATTCCATCCAGTTTGCTGCGAAGTCCATGATTTTGTTCTTCTTTATGGCTGCATAATACTCCATCTTGTATATGTATCACATTTTCTTTATCCAGTCCATTTTTGATGGTCGATAGGGTTGGTTCTGTGTTTTTGCTATTGTGAATAGTGCAGCAATAAACATGCATGTGCAGGTTTCTTTTATGTAGAACAATTTATGTTCCTCTCAGTATATTCCCAGAAGAGGAATAGCTGGATTATACGAAAGGTCAATTTTTAGTTCTTTAGGTATCACCACACTGTCTTCCATAGAGGTTGAACTAGCTTGTGCTCCCACCAACACTGTAGAAGCATTCCCTTTTCTCTGTACCCATGCCAGAACCTGTTGTTTTTCAACTTATTAATAACAACCATTAATAACATCTCATTGATGTTAACTTATTAATAACATCTCATTGTAGTTTTCACTTGCATTTCTCTGATGAGTGAGGCTGAGCATTTTTCATGTGTCTGTTGCCTGCTTATATGTCATCTTTTGAGAAGTGTTTGTTCATATCCTTTGCCCAAGTTGTAATAGGGCTTTTTTTTTTTTTCCTTTTACTTTATTTGGGTTCCTTGTAGATCCTGGATTCTAGGCCTTTGTCAGATGCATAATTTGCAAGTACTTTTTTCCCATTCCATGGATTGTCTCTTTACTTTCTTGGTGGTTACCTTTGCTGTGCAAAACCTTTTCAGGTTGATGAGGCTCCACTTGTCTATCTTAGCTTATATGGCATTTGCTTTTAGGCATAAAACTATGAAATTTGTTGCCAATTCTGCTATGCATAAGAGTGTTAGAGTTTGAGGTTTTATGTTTAGGTCTTTGAACGATTTTGAGTTAAATTTTGTGTATGGTGATAGGTAAGGTTTCAGTTTCATTCTTCTGCATGTGGTCTGCCAGTTTTCCCAGCACAATTTGCTAAATATGGTCTGCTTTCCCCAGTGATTGTTACTGGTTGCTTTGTTGAAGATAAGTTGGTTGAGAGATCATGTTTTTGCTTCCAAAATCTCTGTCCTGTTCCATTGGTCTATGTGCCTTTTCTTGTACAATACCAAACTGTTTGGGTTACTGTAGCCTTGTAATAATGTTTAAAGAGTCTGGGAAGTGTGATACCTCCCACTTTCTTTCTTTTCCTGAAGATTGTTTTGGCTATTTGTGCTCCTTTCTGTTGCCATGTGGATTTTTGTATTGTCATTTCCAGGTCTGAAAAAAATGATGTTGGTAAATTGATGACTATTGCATTGAATCTATAGATTGCCTTGGGTAGGATGGACATCTTGAAATACTGACTCTTCTAATCAAAAACCAAATATTTTTCCATTTGTTTGGGTTATCCTTGATTTCTTTGAGCAGCATTTTGTAGTTCTCATTGTAAAAAACTTTCACTTATCTGGTTAGGTGAATACCAAGGGTCGTGTGTGTGTGTGTGTGTGTGTGTGTCTATTGTGAATAGGATTGTGCTTTCTATTTGATTTTCTGCTGGCATGTTGCTAGTGTATAGAAATACAGTTGTCTTTTGCATGTTGATTTTGTAACTCAAGACTTTACCAAAGTTGTTTGTCAATGCAAGGAGGCTTTTGACAGACTCCTAGGGTTTCCAAGGTATAAAATCACATCATCCACAAAGAGGGATAGCTTAACTTCCTCTTTTCCTATTTGGATACCCTTGATTTCCTTCTCTTGCCTGATTGCACTAGCTAGGACTTTCAGCACTATGTTGAATAGGAGGGGTAAGAGTGGGCATCCTTGTTTTGTTCCCATTCTTAGAGGGAGTGCTTCCAGCTTCTGCCCATTGAGCAAAATATTGGCTGTGGGTGTATCATAGATGGCTCTTAACTGTTTTGAGGAATGTTCCTTCTATGCCTAGGTGACCAAAGGTTTTTCCCAAGAAAGGATGCTGGATTTTGTCGAATGTTTTTTCTGTATCTAATGATATAATCATGTGGTTCTTGGTTTTACATCTGTTAATGTGCTGAATTACATTTATGGTCTTGCAAATGTTGAACCAGATCTGCATCCCAGGAATGAAGCCCACCTGGTCATGGTAGATGATACTTGAGGTGTGTTGTTGGATCCGATTTGCTAAAATCTTGTTGAGAATTTTTGCATCTATGTTCATTAAAGAGATTGGTCTTCAATTCTCTTTCCTTGTTAGGTCTTCACCAGGTTTGGGTATCAGTATGATGTTAGCTTCATTATATGAGTTGAGAATTACTTCTTTCTCAATTGCCTGGAATACTTTCAAGAAGATTGGTATCAGTTCCTCCTTGTATGTCTTGCAGAATTCAGCTGGAAAGTCATTGAGTCCAGGGTATTTCTTGGCAAGGAGGTTTCTTATGACTGAGTCAATTTCTTGGATTGTTATTGGTCTGTTTAGAGTTTCCATTTCTTCTTGTTTCAACCTTGGAAGATTGTGTGATGTCAGAAATTCCTCCATTTCCTTAGGGTGTTCCGGTTTATTTGCATACAGATGTTCATAGTAATCTCTGACAATCTTTTGAATTTCTTCGGGGTCAGTTGTGACTTTGCCTTTTGCATTTCTAATTGCGTCTATTTGGACTTTCTCTCTTTTTTAGTCAATCTGGCCAGTGGTCTGTCAATTTAATTATCCTTTCAAATAGCCAGCTTTTTGTCTTGTTGATCCTTTCTATATTTTTGTCTTCTATACCCTGCAATTGTGATTTTATCTTGGTGAACTGGATTCTTCTGCTGAAGTTAGGATATAAATAATCTTGCCTTTCCAGGTCCTTTTGGTGTGACATTCGAGTGTTAACTTGTGATCTTTCTGTTTTCTTAATGTGTGCATGCAGTACTAAGAATTTTTTTCTTAACAGAGCTCTCATGATATCCCAGATATTTTGATAAAATGTGTCTTTGTTTTTGTTTGTTCCCAGGAATCTTTTTATTTCTGTCTTGATTTTCGTGTTCACCCAGAAGTTGTTCAACAGCATGTCATTTAATGTCTGTGTTTTGGGGGATATCTTGTTGGTGGTGATGTTCATTTTTATTCCACTACGATCTGAGAAAATGCATGGTATCATTTCAGTCTTTCAAAATTTGTTCGCACCTGATTATGTCCAAGAGCGTGATCAATCTTGGACTATGTTTCATGTGTTGATGAGTAGAATGTGTACTCTGTAGATGTTGGGTGGAGTGTTCTGTAGATGTTTATTAAATCCATTTGATCAAGCATCAAGGTTCTTGTCGGTTTTTTGTCTCAGTTATCTATCTAGATCTGTTAGTGTGGTATTTAGGTCTCCAACAATGATTGTGTAAGAGTCAATGTCTTTTCTTAGTTTACTTAGTAGTTGTTTTATAAATCCTGGTGTTCCTCTGTTGGGTTCACCAGGTTTTATAAAAGATGGATATTTCTTGCTGGTGGATTGAGCTTTTTATTATTATGTAGTGACTTTTTTAACTTTTGATGGTCTGAAGTCTGTATTGTCCTATATATATCAGAATAGCTATTCCTGCCTTTTTCTGTGTTCTGTTTTCCTGAAATATCAATTTCCAGCCCCCAACTTTGAACCTGTGGGTGTGCTTTGCTGTGAGATGAGTTTGCTGGATGCAGGATCATGCTTCTTTATCCAGTTTTCCAATTTATGTCTTTTCAGTGATGCATTTAATCCACTCATGTTCAAATTGATTATTGAAATGTGAGCATTTATTCCTACATAGGGCTCTTAGGGGGTTGCTTTGCTTCCTTTTTACTTTTGTAAGTGCTCTGTTTGGTCTGTCAACTCTGAGCTTGCCTGTACTTTTATGATGGGTATGACTTGTTTTTTTTTCTGTGTTCAACACCTTCTTAACTGTTTCCAGAAGGACTGGTCTGGAGGTGGCATATTCTCTTAGGGATTGGATGTATGGGAGGGATTTTAATTCTCCATCACTGATGACGTTTAGCTTGGTGGGGTAGGAAATTCTTGGCTGGAATGTTTATCTTTAAGAATGTTAAAGACTGGACTCCAGTTTCTACTGGCAACAAACAAATCTGGAGCAATTTGATGGGTCTTCCGTGGTAGATAGTCTGACCTTTCTGTATTGTTACCTGTAAGATTTTTTCTTTTATTCTTACAGCGTGAAGGCAAATTATTATATGTCTTGGGGATGGCACTCTCCTATTATACCTTGGAGGGGTTCTCTGAATCTCTTGTGCTTGAATGGTCACCTCTCTAGCAAGATGTGGGAAGTTTTTTGGATGATCTTATGAAATGTTTGTTCCATGGTGTTCCCAGTTCACTTTCTGCTACAGAGATACCAGTCAGGTGTAGATTTAGCTTCTTGACATAGTCCCACATCTCTCAAAGGCTTTGCTCTTTCTTATTGAGGTTTTTTTTCTTTATTTCTGACAGACTAGGTTAGTTACATATTTTGGTCTTCAGGTTCTGAGATTCTTTCCTCTGCTTGATTGCTCCTATTCCCTATGCTTGTTACTTTCTTTCTGATTTTCAGGACAGCATTCTTATTTCCATTATTTCAGAATAGGCTTCTCTGAAATTGGCCACCTCCGCTTTTACTTCCTGTATAACTTCAGTGAGTTTTGCTACTATTTTCTCTTGGTTCTCTCTATTTATTTAAGCCATCCAACCTCTGATTTCTTTGACTGTCATCTGGGGCAGGTCATTTGGAAGGGTTTCCATTGTTTTTTCTCTGATAGCTGTTTTTTGGGCAGTCTCTTTAGTACTCTGAGGGTTGCCTATATTTTTTTGTTGATTTTCCCTCATGTATGACAGATCTCTCTTCCCTCTGTGTAATTCCTCTTGGTTTTGTTGCTCTGAAACTAGTCACTGACCCTCTGTTCCAGGGTTCTTTCTGTGGTTCAATATAGGTCATTCCGTGAGAGAGGGAGGAGCATTCACTTTTGCTCCTTGCTCAACATTGTGGCAGGTTTCTCAATGGTAGCAGCCCATGCTGCTATAAGTCTGTGGTGAGTGGGTGTGGGGGAATGGGCCCCCAACTGCTGTCTGTGATTTGTAGCCCAGAAATCTTCCCACCAAGAAAGTCTTCAGGTGTCTTTTGTGTCATTCCCTCCCTCTTTAAGTCCACACTCTACTCTTGAAAAAGAGATATTTTTCTGCCTTGTAGGAGGGAAAGGTGATCAGCCCTGTAGGCATGCAGGGCTTTAGTTCAGGAGGTGGTTTTCCTGATCTGACTGGGAAGATACATCAGGTGCCAGTGAGGTTCACTCTGTAGGCAGGCTTTCCCTGCCTCAGAGTTGGTCAGGCCCTCCGGTGGAAGCTGAATTCATATCTGCTGACCCATTGTGTTGTTTTGTTTTGTTTTGTTTTTTTAATTTCCATTCTGCTTGGAGTCTGGTTGCCCAACACTATGCCCTGACCAGGACTCTTCCCATATGGGACCAACAACTCATGCATGACTAGAAGAGGGTGCACAGACCCAAAAGCCTCTTAGGTATACCCACTCACTCTCATTCATCAAGCAGGATTTTAGTTCTTTTGCAAGTCTGATGTACAGTGGGGGATGGTCCACCCAGATTCCTGTGTCTGCCATTGTTTTCTTGTTTCTATGTGTTCAGAGATCTTTGCTGGGTGCAGAGTGCTTCGCCCATCCAAAAGTGTTTGGGGTGTCTCCATCCAATGGCAGTTTGGTCATCCAATGGAGAGAATGGTGCTGGTCTGCTACTCCATGGTGACCATCTTGGATCCACTCCCATTAGCTTTCTTTCTTATGTTCCTAATTCATTTGTGATTTCGTTAGACAATATCTTAGTCATCTTGAATGAATTTGGGTGGTTAAGTTTGTAGTGACATGAATAAAAAGAGGTAATATTTATTAAGAGCTTACTTTATATAAAAAAATCTTATTAATGTTTTACATGCATTTTCCCTCTAAATCCTACTAACAACCCTGCAAGTATTCGTCTTCTCAGCATACCACAATTAAGAAAATTGAGGGATGGAAAAGCTAAATAATTTGTGCAATATTAAACAGACAGTGGTTATAACTAAGCTGTAATTTAAGTTCATATTTCTTGACTAATTATTGACCCTATCAAATTTATACTTAAATGTGGTAATATCAAGAAGATGTAGTTCTCTACCAGTTTAACTTTTAAAAAGTAATCCTATGTCTAAGATCATGGAGGCATAGTAGATTAAAGGTTATTACTGTACCCTTCTGTAGAACTAAAGACTGTTTATATAAAGTCCCCAAGGTCACACAACTAGCTGATAACTGAGTCAGATGGAACATTTGGATTCTAAAAACAGTTCCTATTTTCTTTTCCAGAATGTCTCAGTTGACAAAAATTATAGTTCATTCAGCATGAATAGGTTTGTGACTTTTTACCAGGGACACTGGCCACTTTTAGCAAAAGACTTCTGGGTAATTCTTGATTATTCTCAGGAATCAAGTGTGGTCAATGCAGACTTGAGTGCTTTCAAGCCATACTTGGTTTGTTCATGAGCTCCTTGAGAATAAATGATGGACATAGAATAATGTGACAAGTCAGTTTTAAAGCTGAAATGCTCTGCAGAGATGGCCCCTTGTTTCCTTTAATTAGCTAATCCTAATAAAAGATTGAAGAAGAATAAAAATATAATTAAAGTTCATCATTTTAGGGAACCATAATGAGGCTGAAGTAAGTAAAAGAAACTCTGACTCCTGTCTTCAATCAGGGCAGTTGACTAACAAGAATATTTGGAAAGCCGGGCTCGGTGGCTCAGCCTGTAATCCAGCGCCTTTGGGAGGCTGAGGTGAGTGGATTGCCTGAGCCCGCAGGTTCGAGACCCGCCTGGGCAAGCAAGACCTCATCTCTACAATAAATCAAAAAATCAGCCAGGAGTGGTAGCGCGCGCCTGTAGTTCCAGCTACTTGGAAGGCTGAGGCGGAAGGATCGCCGGAGCCCAGCAGGTCAAGGCTGCGGTGGCCGGGAGCGGCCACTGCACTCCAGTCTGGGCAACGGAGTGAGATTCCAACTCAAAAAAAAAAAGAAAAAGAAAAATGCAATTATGTCTTTAGCACTGCCCAGATTACTTACTAATAGCCTCTGTGTTTACGAAAACAAATTGTTTATCTTGAGCATCACAGAAAACAGTGCAGCACCTGTCTAGACTGACCCTTGAGTGATTGAAGCAGTGTTTCCTGGTCATAATTTTTTTCTCTTGGATGAGGCATGGATTGGGAAATATGTTTTTTAAAAAATGTGAACTTAAATATATATATATCCAATGCTTTTATCTGTTAGCTTTTTGGGTTTTGTTTTTGTTTTTTAATAGATGATTCTTGATCAGAGGATCATTTTTGAGCTTAGAGTAAAATCAAAACACTAACTTTGGCATCTGGCCCTCGTTTGATCAGAGAGCGATGTTGTGTTTTAATGCACTTTGCAGTTTGTGATCAGTGGTTATCCGACACTAGATCGAAACCTTAGGAGAGCCAGCTTTGCACTTTTCGTATTCATCCAAGTATCTCCAGCACTTGGCTTCCTGGCCCATGTTAATCGCTTGATTGGTATTTGATGAATAAGAGAATTATTCAAATAAATAATATGTTGAGAAACTGGAGCTTAGTAAATGCTTGCTTAAGGAAAGTCTGCCCCTATTACTAATATAGTTCATGCTTTCCACGCACAGAAGGCATTGGTATCAAATGTGGTATCACTAAGGATTCGTTTAGGGATATCAGAAAAGAAGCCAATAATTGTACAGAATGCATTCTTTAGGTTTAGATAGATTCATTTTTGAAACCCATCTTCAAAATTACTTAATACGAGGGAGACCCCACAAAAGGGGGCAATAAGCCTTTACCACAGGCTTCCCTGGCTGGGTAAGCATTCTAGGAACTCATCCACATCAATGTACCAGCTTGTGTTGTTGTGAGAGGCTATATTGTGGAAGAAACATCCCAAGTTGTGGCAAACAGGTGACTGGTTCTTCCACCATGACAACACATCTGCTCATACCATGCTGAGTGTTTACCAGTTTTTGACCAAAAACAGCATGACCTGCATGCCCCACCCTTTCTATTTACCCCAACTCACGCTGAGCGACCTTTTTTGTTTTCCCGGATGAAAAAAGTTCAAGGGAAACGTTTTGCCAACGAGGAAGAAGAAACAAAAAATGGCAGAAGCACTAAAAGACATCAAAACAAACAAGTTCAAAAACTGTTCTGAGCAGTGGAAAAAGCATCTTGATAGGCACATTACGTCAAACGGAGAGTACTTTGAAGGTGACTGAAGTGTAAACATGTAAGAATAAATACACAATTTTTAAATAAAGTCTGGGTTCCTCGGGTCCCCGCTCATATATAAATGTGAAAAGAACATTTTTGGAGAGATTTTACAACAGGTGTCTGAGCAGGACTGAGCTCTGTTCTAGGCTCGGGAGTTCAACAGAAAGGAAAATGGAAGAACCTCTGACTTTTTTGTTTTTTCGTTTTTAGTGATGGGAAATAGCGAACTTATTGTTCCCGTCAGGGTTTTGTGCCCAGGACACTGAGCTAAGGCACTAAGACAGGGCAGTGAGGTGGTGATCTTTTTCTACATTATTTCTTTACTCCTCTCTAAAATATGGCTGGCCTTTGGGGGGATGTTTAAAGACTGCCTGGATGTAGCACAATACACATCAACCATGACACTTAGTGTAACTAAACAACCATTTAGCATCCTGTGCAAGGTGCAGCAACAAGTGGTTTGGAGGATTCCTAGAGAAATATAAAACATAATGGAAAGCAGGACTTTTCTTGAACATTTATGACTGCCAAGTTCACAGTTACTTCTGTATTAGAATGGAATGCTTTTTGAGATAAAACGACCACATCTATTCTTAGCAGCCGCAAATATCACTTTCATTTGTACAAAAAACTAAATGAAAATGTACATGATGTTTGGGTGATTTTGTGGTTTAAAACTCCAGTCATTTCCTGTTGTAATGTTTGCTTAAGAATATTTGCAGTTAGTCAGTTCATTGACTACTAAAGCCCACCACGTTCTGAGCGTTTACTGAACTCTGTCTTTGCTCTTCACCCTGATTATTTGACTCTAGGTCCTCTAATGCAGGATGCACAAGATGATCCATTGAGGTGGGCAAGAATGTGTTTGAGCTTCTGTCTGTGTTCTCTCTTGTCTTTTTTTTTTGAGTTGGAGTCTCACTCTGTCACCCAGACTGGAGTGGAGTGCAGCGGCCACTCCCGGCCACTGCAGCCTCGACCTGCTGGGTTCCGACGATCCTTCCACCTCAGCCTTCCAAGTAGCTGGAACTACAGGCGTGTGCTACCACGCCCGGCTAATTTTTTTATTTATTGTAGAGATGAGGTCTCACCAAGTTGCCCAGGCGGGTCTCGAACCCGCAGGCTCAGGCAATCCACTCACCTCAGCCTCCCAAGGCGTAGGATTACAGGCTGAGCCACCGAGCCCGACTCGTCTTTTTTTATAATCTCTGTTTTGTATTTTATAGTGTATATAATTTATTAATATTAACGTAACAGGCCAGGTATGGTGGCTCACAGCTGTCATCCCAGCACTTTGGGAGGCTGAGGCAGGAGAATTGCTTAATCCTAGGAGTTTGAGATCAACCTGGGCAACATAGCAAGACCTTGTCTCTACTAAAAAAAAAAAAAAAAAATTAGCCAGGTTTGGTTGTATGTGCCTATAGTCCCAGCTACTCAGGAGTCTGAGGCAAAAGGATTTCTTGAATTCAGAGGGCAGAGGCTGCAGTGATCTGGGATCGTACCTCTGCACTCCAGCCTGGGTGACAAAGTGAGACCCTGTCTCAAAAAATGGAAAGAAGAAGAAAAAAAAAAAAACCATATATATATATATGTGTGTGTGTGTTACACAAAGGCCTGGGGGTGTCATAAGTTGAAACTCAACATTTTTTCCTAATAAACTCAAAAAGAGTTTGAGATGACCCATCTGATTTCATCCCCAGAACAACCCTGTTAAATCTGTATGACTAGGTCTTGCCCTGCTGTTGTGGAAACTGAGTCTAAGGCAGGTTGAGTTCCTCATTGTTGGGCCCATATGCACTATTTGGCAAGGCAGGGATACAGATCCCAGTTCTATCTTAATTCCAAATCCCATGTTAATCATTTCTATGCTATCCTGCCAGTTTGGCTTAGAAAGAAGCAAGAATGTGTACAAAAATATTGGAGACTTGAAAAATAAAATGTAATCAAGTGTGCAGTTTCATAATCACAAGAGCAGCACTTAGGGTGGGGTGCAGGGCAAGGGCTTGTCTGGTACTCATCTACTTAGGGAGGAAGCTTCTCTGTACTCTATGTAAATATACTCAATATTCCTTAAAAATAAGACAGAAGTATGTTTTCCTTGATTCTCCCTTGAATGGTTTTAGAATCTTCTTATTTAAAGTTCTTAAAATTTCCTTAGCTCTCTGACCACAAACTCCTTCTTTCTGTCATAATAGATTCCTTCTCTTGAATGGTTCGTGGTAAACTTTCCACACTGGGTATTGCTGTCTTCTCACTCAGATAAGATGGATGAGTTGTTTTTCAAGCTACACCCAGTCACCTCTCAAATCCTGATTCCTTTCAGATGGGCGTGTGAATTCTGGCCTTATTTGCTAAGCCCTTGGCTTTGCAAGTTCAAGCGTGATTTCTGTGGTTTGAAAAGCACCAAGTAAGCTGGGCTCGGTGGCTCAGCCTGTAATCCCGCGCCTTGGGAGGCTGAGGTGAGTGGATTGCCTGAGCCCGCAGGTTCGAAACCCACCTGGGCAACTTGGTGAGACCTCATCTCTACAATAAATCAAAAAATCAGCCGGGCGTGGTAGCGCACGCCTGTAGTTCCAGCTACTTGGAAGGCTGAGGTGGAAGGATCACCGAAGCCCAGCAGGTGGAGGCTGTGGTGGCCGGCAGCGGCCACTGTACTCCAGTCTGGGCAACAGAGTGAGACTCCAACTCAAAAAAAAAAAGAAAAGAAAAGAAAAGCACCAAGTTACAATCTACTTCTTGGCCTTAGAAAAATTAACCAGTTGCATGATTTCTGCAGAAGCTGGCAAACAAGCCTTTCCAACCTTTGAATGCCCTGAATCTTAGTGTTGTAGCCCAGCTTGAATGGAAAGGAAAGGAGGTACAGTTCTCTTGTTTTAAATAAGAACAATGTCCAGGGGGCTGTAGAGCAGAGAGGAGCCCACCCATCTTCAAGATCCAGTGTTGAGAAATGGCTTGGAGCATCCCATGCATGCCAGGGTCACCATATCATGCAGTTAAATAGAATGATGACTGCAGTGGCCTCTTCCCTGGTCCTGCAGCCTTCCTTCTACCTGATCCAGCCCCAGACAGTCACCAGTGAACTCTCTGAAACGTGACTCCAGTCCTGTGACCCCTGCTATGACCCTTCACTAGATTCCCTTGTTTCTGCAATTGGCATAACACATAGACCTTTCCCTTTCCTTTGCCTGCTGTCTTCCCCAGCCTCTTCTTCCTCGCTGCCACACCTCCATTCATTCATTCATTCATTCCATATTGGCTAAATGGCAACTTCTCCAACATCATGTGCTTTTTCATACTTCTGCCTTTGCACACATGACCTCTCCTGTTTGGAATTACCTCCCCTCATCCCTTCCCACCTCTTCGGATTGCTTGACTGAATCTTAATTCATAGCTTAAGATGTAAAGTCAAATGTTAACTCATGTGGGATTGGTTTTTTGAGCCATAAAAGTATAGGTTTCATGTATAATATACGGCCATGTGTATAACATTCTTTGAAACAGGATATAATATATAATGGGATTATTTGGGGGAGCCCTGTTTCTCTCTGATGGTTATCGTATATTATAGTGAGGAAGGTTTGATTGTAGTTTGAGGTTGCAAGGACAGGAAAGAGAATTGGTACCCGAGGAGCTAAGGCCAAGCTAAGGGAGTGTGTAGGAGTTGCCATGGGGACATCTCAAGCAGTCAGTCAGGATGAAGCCAGGAGCAGAGATGGGATACTCACGAGCATTCTACATCAGAAGTCTGCAAACTCCAGCCCGAGGGCCAGATCCACTCACTGCAGAGTTGTAGCAGAGAATGCATAATCCTCAAACCCTAACATATCTATCTTCTGTCCTTTTTTAGAAAAAGTTTGTCAACCTTTCTGTAGGTCAGCAGTTCTCATGTTGGGTCCTCAGACCAACAGCATTGTAACTGCTGCACATTTCCAGGCCTCACCTGAGACCTATGCATGATACATTTGGTTGTGGGGCCCAGCGATCTGTGTCAGTAAGCCCTTCTGAGGATTCTGATGCATGCTAAAGTTTGAAAAGCGCCACTCTAGATTTCTGGCCCGGTGGCTAATTACTTGGGACTTGATGACAGCCAGGCAGGTGGGGTTCAGGAGAAATAGCAGTAAAAGGGAGGAATCCAAAGAAGAGTCTCTGATGATGCTTTCTGAAATAGAAATTCTACACAGGAAGGAGCTCACTATTGTGTTTCCAGCATGTTGCCCAGAACTGCCTCCTGCTCAGTATATATTTGTGAGTGAATGAATGAATGAATACAGCCATGCATATGCACTTGTAAAGGAGCTACTCTCCAGATGTGAATCTGGGGCCTGCAAGTAGAAGTAGAGAAATAGTTGCACCCTCAGGACTGAGGCTGTAGCCCTTTCATGGAAACAGCGTATTCTTCAAGACTGAAAACAGAGACAAATGTTAAAAGCCTGACGATGTGGATAAAGTTCTGACTTCCATTTTAGTCACAGTCTTGCTTTCCATTCACTTCCTGTGGGTATGCATTGATTCTTCATGTTTTGTTTCTACCGTCATGGCGCTGCTGCACCTCTATTTGACCTTACTTCATTTACTCAGCATCCCCGAAGCTATTAACTGAATTAATCAAGGTAAAGCACTCAGCAGCACCTGGTACATCCTCTCTGCTCAGGAAATGCTAGTTGCTTCTTCATCATCCCCGCAGTCATAATCTTACTTCATATTGAAATTAATGTTACTCTGTGTTACTAGTATTTATCCACAGTGACTCCCCTGGTAGAATTTTACGTACCAATATTCCATCTTGATTTGTCTTTAAGGAACTTTCTGCCGAATAATCCATGCTATAATCCAACACCTAAGTTGACATGAGTTTGATGATTACACTTTTCTCATGTAGGAACAAATCTCAAACTTTTAAAAAATATGATATCATCTAAGCACGGACAAAATATTTGCTAATATAGAAATGGGTCACTTTGAGGCTCTGTTATTTAGCAAATGGACAGGTATTGGGGAAAGAAAACATCATTTCTGAATCTATCATTACACATTTTACCTGACTCTACTTGAAGTTTCTTTAATACATGAAGCTTTTTAACTTCACTGGGGTAGAGATTTTATACTTATATGCTTTTTCAAAAATTCTGCATGCATTAGGAACATCTAAAAGAGAAAATAAGATTATTGAGGGCTTTAGTAGGTGAATAAATATTATTTCATGATTTTTCAGTGATAACTAAATCTATATTATGTCAAAGAGTCATCAATCAGAAACCTTTATAACTTTTGGCATGGTGACATTTTGAAAGTAAAATTAGTGTTTGGGTTTTTTCTTTATAATTCCACAAATGCCATGGGAATTTTATCATGTTTCAACACTTGCTGAATATGTAATTCCCATAGTGCCCATTAGTGGCCATCTGTGTAAGGTAATACATGTTTGGGATGAAATTGATTACGGCCTAAACACTCTTGTGTTATGATCAGGAAAAGCACGCAAAGTTCACATCTTTTTTTTTCAAATGATCATTATGTAGCTAAAGATATTAATTTCCAGAGGCAGAACAGCCTATCACTCAAGATTCTAATCTCACAATAAATGACACCAGGGTAAAAGGAAGGGCATCTGGAGCCTTCCACTAAAATTAATAAGTGCTGTTCCCAAAGAGCTCTAAGGATAAAGGGAAAGTGAACAGACCCTTAGAGCAGTGCTTCCTTCATGGGCATCAAAGTAGACCCACTACAGTTTTACTGAATATTCAGAAATGTCTTATTAGCCTTTTTAGAAGTTCCTAATGTCATAGCCACTGAGATACTCCGTGTTAACCTACTTATAACTTTGCTCAGCATACCCACTGGCCCTACGTCTTTGGCCCTTTAAATTATTTTTGCTGGTTTGAAAAATGTTTCCCTTTTACCTACGCAAAACCAGATGCTTTTCTTCTTTTGAATATAGTTTCAGCATGATCTCTCCAGTGAAGTCCTCTTATTTTTATGGGTCTGTGGGTGGTAATATTTATCTGTATACTTTCTGAACTCATGTCTCAGAGCTAGAAAATATACAAACATATGTGTTTATATATTTCTAATGAGTGTGTTCCTATCTTGGCTCCCATGTTATCTAGTTACCCAGTTTTATGACACATGTCACAAAAAAGTATGTTTTTTATTTAGAAAATGCTGAAGGCTTGAATTACTGAACTGTCTCCACGATTATTAAAGAACCTTCTCTAGCCAGGCATGGTAGCACCCACCTGTAGTTCCAGCTACTTGGAAGACTGAGATGGAAGGATTACCTGAGCCCACAGATCAAGACTGCAGTGACCATGAGCATGTCACTACACACCTAGCTTGGGTGACAGAGTAGACCCCCCCCCCCCCGCCGCCCGCCAAAAAAAGCCTTCTCATGCCTTCTGTAGAATATTTAAAATTTGAACACGGCTATATTCTGGTTTTCACTGGGATGTGAGCCAGCATGATTTGACTGCAAATAACCTAAAAGTAGCTGAAAGAATTGATACAATCATTGTCTGAACATTGAAATTCAGCAATTGTAATACTGGCATAGCTGAGGCTGAACTGTTCTTCCTTTCTTTCTGGAACTTCTTGATGATAATTATTCATCAGGTCATGATAGATTTCAAATCTGCTTCCTATTAAGGGTAATAAAATAATACTATCTTCTTAAGGAAGGAAATTTGCCTTCCTCTTTTACATATTATATACTAAGAAGTCATGCATCAAGGGTATCTAACAGCTGCCCGTGTTATTCAGAACGTATTGAAAAGAAAAATGGTCTAGATTGTAGCAGCATTTTATAATATTTATATTTTGCCTTTGTTTTGTTTGTCATTGGCTCACTTAGCAAACATAGTGAATGCTGACACTCAATGCTGTGAAGATATAAAGATGGACAGGACTCGATCTCTACTTATGAGCAAACCTACCACAGACATACCTTTAAACAGCTTATCTTAATTGGTATGTTAAGATGTGTGAAGATAAGCAAAGTTCTGTAGAAACACAGCAGAGGGGAAAAATTGTTTTGAGAAGTAAAGGAAAACTTAAAAGGATGAACCACATTTCACTGGACAAGGCAATGGGGATATGTGTGTGTGTCTATGAATGGACATACACACTTGTGTATACACAGGCAGACACTGTGCACATGAGTGCCCATCCTCATGCTCATTGTGGTAGAGTCAACTGCCTAGCTAATTGGATACTCATTCCCATCCCCCTTCTGTCTCAACTCTTCTACTATGGAGGCTGAAAAAGCTAAATACTGATCATTAGGGTTATCCATATTTGAAAATATGTTTTTACTTTTTTAGAAACACTTGCTTTTCATATAAAAGACAGATATAGTTGGTATTAATTCCTTGTTTTTGTCTTTAATGTGGCTGTTATAATTATACCAGTGACAGCCACCTTGGGACACTAAGAGGGGTCAGGAGAATGAGTGGAGGTCTGGTTGAGCTGCCAATCTAATGTCCACAACTGCTTACTTTAATGCTGCTTAAGTATGCTGCTTAAGTGGAGAAAATCTATTTAAGCCATTGCTTGGTGAGCTTTTTCTATTATTTGCAGCCAAAAGCATTCCTTACCAATACAGACATAAATTGCACACATACATACATATAAATACTCTTATATGTTTGCCTATGTAGTTAGCTGTATTTTCCATGCCTGACCAAAAATTGAGACCAATTTTAGACTCCAATTTTGGTGAAAAATAAGGAAAAATAGAAAACGTCTTTCTTTGTTATCACCAACTCTGACGGTCCCCTCAGTGCTTAATTTTCTTTGCATCCATTCTGCCCTGGCCTGTATTTTAAATTAAAAAAAATAAATGAAGGCAAGAGAGGAGGAAATGGCTCTGAAGAAATATAAATGCTAAAGTAGATCATGCTATAGGTTGGGTAATGGGGAAGACAGGGTGTAGCTTACAGAGCACTGTTGGGAAGGGTGCACAGCGAGTCCCTGTGCCTGGTCACATGATAGAAAGAAGAGCTTCAATCTTAGTCCATCACTGTCCATTCCTGTGTGTTTAGGACCAAGAACACCATTACCTCATCTATTTGGCAAACCAGGTTTCCCTAACAGCCAAGAGATTGGTTTCTCCCCCTCTATCACCTCCACTTAGGAAGGTGAGAGCAGAAACCATTCTTCTTCTTGAAGAAATTAGAATAGCTTTCCCCAGAGCATATTGGATGTTTGGGCATACATGCAAGATATCCTCTGATGAGCAAAAGATCTCTAATTTGAGTCTGATCTTCCACTACACAAATGTGTAGCAATGTGGAAAACGCTCAACCTTTCCCTTCTTACAGAGACTTGCTATCACTTGCTTTGTTGCTCTCTTCCTCATCCTGTCCAATTGCATCACATATATACATTTCCTGACTGTGCATCCGATGGCAATTTTTTTTTTGAAAGCTGTATTGAGGGGACTAAAAAACTCCCACAGTGGGAGGGGACCTGCGGAAGTTGCCTGACAATATAATAGTATTAACATATATCCTCACTTTTTCAAATAGGTCGACAAGATGGCTTCTTCACTGTAGTAATCTCCCATAGTTTTTATTTTGTTTGTTGTTTTCTTAGTATATCTCATATGTTTTAGCTAACTTTTGGGTTTTCTCCTTTTCTGTATGTGTTTACCTTTAGAATCTATCCATTACCTCAGGGAGGTGTTAGGTAACACAGCTTAAGGGATCCTCAGTCTTATACCTGAAGACTAAGTGAAAGTCAAGCATCTTCAAGAGAGAAAACTCAATGGGCTAGTTGGAATTTATACCAAAGGTCATAAATTATTCTTTAGTCTCTGATTTTAAAACACTTGCATTGTTTGTTTTTAAAGAATCTACACTGATTTTCTTTTTGAAATTTGTACCACTTATTTTCTCCAGAATCTTCAGCTACTTGGAGCAACGGCCATTGAGGATAAATTGCAAGATCAAGTGCCTGAAACCATAGAAACTCTAATGAAAGCAGACATCAAGATCTGGATCCTCACAGGAGACAAGCAAGAAACTGCCATTAACATTGGTAATTCACCTAATACGAGTTTTACATCTTGGTACTTTTTAATAGGTTGAAGATGGATTTTAAGAAAAGTATGCATTTTAAGAAAAAACGGTATTAAAATTGTAATACTCAGTATATACTGAGAACAAAAGATGAATACAAGTCACGTCTGACTTCTGTAATTTCAAGAGGCGCTCAAAGTGGTGACCATCAGTGTCCAGACACTTCTGACAATGGCGAACTACTGCAGGACTTGTTGCTATGTGAGGCCTCCCAGGTCTTCCCTTGTGCACATCACACATGGGACCACGTGTCTCAAACTTATGACGAACGTGTACAGTTATTAAGCATGTTGGAGGTTCTGTTGCATACTCATGCTTCCATAACATTCTTGAATTTAAAATACCACTTCAAAATAGTCTTGTGCTTCTCGAAGGAAAACCATGCTTCTACCATTTTCTTTGTCCTACATGTCACATGGTGACACTAGCATTCATTTGATTAATGCCATCTTTTGAGTGAATGTCATACTGCACATTGCTATCATCAATCAATTCAGCTTCAAAAAGTCATACATAGATAACATCGCTTAAAACGTGTACACATTTTTTGGCACCCATGCAATATTTACTTATGGCTCCACGGCCCCTCTAAAGTTGCAGTGGTTTTACACATAGCCAGTCTTTATCTCTTGCAACCACATGATGCCCTCTCTCACTTTGGCACCCTTGCCGACTCCACATCCCATCTATAAGCGGCACATACAGGTGACATTTCTGCAGTTGTCTGGAGATTGGGCTTATAGTAGACCTGTGTATTGGCAACTATTTATGTGACCAGAGTTATTTCTGAGATAGGAAGCAAGAAGCTTGCCAGTTTGCATTTATCATACAGTTAATTTCAATTTTTTGAAAATAGTTTAGAATAGCTCAGGCTACCATGACAGAATGCCACAGACTGAGTGGCTTAAACAACAGAAATTGGGCCAGGTTTGGTGGCTCATGCCTGTAATCTCAACACTTTGGGAGGCTGAAGTGAAATGATTGCCTGAGCTCAGGAATTTGAGACCAGCCTGGGCAACATAGCAAAACCTCATCTCTATAAAAAAATCAAAAGAAATTAGCTGGGCCTGGTGACATGTACCTGTAGTTCCAGCTACACGAGATGCTGAGGTGGAAGGACTGCCTGAGCCCAGCAGGTCAAGGCTACAGCAAGCCATGATTATGTCACTGCACTCCAGCCTAATTGACAGAGTGAGACCCTGATTCAAACCAAAAAAAATTTTTTTTAATAAAAATCAACAGAACTTTACTTTCACAAGTTCTGGAAGCTAGAAGTCCAAGAGCAAGGTGCCTACAGGGTTGGTTTTTGGTGAGGCCTTTCTGCCTGGCTGTCTTCACGTGACCTTTCCTGTACACGTGTGTGCTCCTGCTGTCTCCTCCTCCTCTTATAAAGACATCAGTCCCACTGTATTAGAGCCCTGTCTTCATCCATTCAGACGACTGAAATAAAATACCATAACCCATGTGGCATATAAACAACAGAAATGTCAGACTCACAGTTCTGGAACTGGGAAGTCCAAGGTCACAGCACTGGCAGATTTGGTGTCTGATGAGAGCCTGCTTTCTGGTTCATAGATGGCACCTTCTCACTGTGCCCTCATATGATAGAAGGGGTGAGGTAGCTCTCAGGGGCCTCTTTTCTAAGTGCACTAATCCTATTCATGAAGTCTTTGCCCTGTGACCTAATCACTTTTCAAAGACCCCACCTCCTTCTGGCATCACAGTGGTAATTAGGTTTCAACATATTCAGGGGCATACAGACTTTGAGACTATAGCAGGCCCCACCCATGTGACCTCATATAATCCTAATGACATCCTTAAAGACCGTATGGTCACATTGGGGGATAGCCCTTCAAATTTAAGTCGGGGGTGGTGGGAGGGCAAAACTCAGTCTATAACAGAGGTCTTTCTGAGAAGAAAGTTTTAGTATTTGATGTTAGAAGCCTGTAGTACCAATAATATACAAAAAAAATTTATTGTTTTTCCCAAATTCAGTAATAGTAGGTGGCATGAGCAGTGTAAACCCTGACAGAGATTCATCCTGCCAATATTATTCATATATATTGCATACAAGATTCCTCCAAGTTGAAGATGCTATTTCAGGGGAGTTCACAGCATGAAACCACATTTTTTAGAAAGTCATTTTTACGGAACTTTACTTTTAAAATTTAGGTAACAGTTCTTTGAGCAGTCAGCCTAAAGCAAATGTAAAACTCTGCTTCAAATTTTAGTAAACCGATGTTATTAATAGAAAGTTAATTTTTATTATTTTTTAAACTAGCTAGTAGAATTTTACATCTGAAAGCACACAAGTTGTTTGTTTTGATTATAAAAATTATCACTGATGTCAGAGACAAAATGGAAAGAAGATATATGAGAAAGGAATGATGGTGAAATACAGAATGCATTAGAATTGGGAGACTTGAAGACAGAAATATGGGAAAACAAGATTTCAAACAGAGGGAGAATTGTGGCAATAAAGAGTGATATGTGAGGCAGTTGAGTACAAATCATTCAGGATATGTAGTCATTATTGAATGTTCCTAAGAGAAAAAGAAAATGGTGATAGTTTCTGGTTACATCTCACTTTGAGAATCTTGGACCATGACTGTTCTTAGAAAAAGGTAGGTAAGATTTATTCAGCAGATGGTTACTGTGTCCCCAGTCCCAGGTACCAGTTAAGTACAAGAAACAGAGCAGGGAACAAAAGAAGCCAGAACCTCTGCCCTTGTAGAGCTCAGATACCAGTCTGAGAAACAGGCAATAAAGTAAATTAGAAAAGTGCACAGTCTATCAGATGGCAATGATTGCTATTAAGAAAAATAAAATGGGAGAGAGATACAGGACTTTGCACAGGGGGATTCAGTTTAAAATGGAAATCAGGAATAACTCCTTGTGAAGGTAACATTTGAGGAATGTCCTTAAAGAGACGGAGTTCGTCATGTGATAAGTAGGGAAAAGTCTGTGACAGAAGGAGCACAGATGTAGGGTGAAGGGGATAGCAGTAGAAGCCATCTACCATGTAGCAGAACCCAGGGTAAATGGGGCCTCCCTGTTGTTTGAACTGGCATTTACACCAAGTAAACAGGAAAATCATTAGATGACTCTCAGCCAAGGAGAAACATGTCTGACTTGCGGGTGAAACAGTTACTCTGGATGCAAGGCTGAGAGTGGGCTTGAGGGAAAGCCAAGGCAGAAGTGGGGAGACTGTGAAGAGGCTCTTGCATTAATCCAGGAAAGCATGATGGTGACTTGGAGCCAGGTGGTAATGGGGCAGGTGATGAGAAGTAGGTGGGTTCTCGGTGTGTTTTAAAGGTGGACCCAACAGGATTGACTGAAAGATCAGACGTAGCACGTGGAAAAAGAAAGGAACCAAAAGTAACACCAAGGTTTTAGGCCTTAGCACTGTGATGGATGGAGTTGCCATTAACCAAAACAAGAAAGGCTGAGGGAAGAGCAGGTTCTCTGAGGGGACAGTGAGGAGTCTTGTGTTTGGATAGGCTGAGTTTGGGGTGCTAGAGATGCCTGCTTGCCACCTAAGTGTCTGCTGTTAGGTAGGCACTTGGATATGAGAGGCCGGGCTTTCAGGAAGCAGGTCTGAGCAGGAGGAGACATGGTTTCAGAGTGGTCAGCATTTACAGAAGGAGTGAGAATAGACAGTGTCATTTTGAAGTTGATGGCATATTTTTTAACGTGAGACCAGTCACCAGAGTCGCCTGTTTTTCTCCAGTTATATTCAGCTGTAGCAAACAGGTACAGAGTAAGCAAAGTTGGACGCAGCAGAGGGCTGGTTTTGCCCTGCTTGCGGTAAATACAACAAAGCAAGAGAAGACAGGACAGGAGAGGAGGTTATGGCCCTCCTGGGAATGGAGATGGAGTGGGACTATTGGATCCAGGAGACATCATGCTCCCTCCAACCCCTTTCTCTCGAGGTCATCACTGGCCCATCTTTTGCTCTTCACATTGGTCATCATGAAGGGTTTTCCCTGTATATTTGTCCACTTTCAGGACTTCGAGAATCCTCAACACATTCTCTTTCTGTTTTTTTAATCAAGGCAGTCTTACCAGGCCAGGTGTCTTTGTAGCGTACCCCTCCCGTAGCAAACAAGAGAGTTTCATTTTTAACTTCCTATAAACCTGGAAAACACTCAACTGCCATCCCTAACTACTAATAAGATCATCCTTAGATGTTTTGATAGTACATACTGTTCCTTTAACATCATCATGTCTTCTCCCTTGAGAAATTATATCAACTGATTTACTCTGTTTGGACATAGGACACTCCTGCAAACTCTTGAAGAGGAACATGGGAATGATTGTTATAAATGAAGGCTCTCTTGATGTAAGTAAAATCATGTTTCTAAAAAGCTCCTTAAATAACTTGTTCATTTATAGTATTTTATTTTATATTCAGATAGCTGTGAAAATATTTTATCTTCCTGAGAACCTAAGATACCATATCACTATTGTTCTGCTTTAACTTAATTTTCACTGTTCTGAATCACTTTGATGTAAATTGATTCAAGCTTTGCATCTGTGACAGCTGAAAGAAATTGCTAAATGATTGCTTCATGTTGTGAGACAGAAGCTGCTTTACAAAAGCGTTGTGTCAGGAGGTTACTGAGTGGCTGCAACTTTCCTAGTAGGACAGATTTCAGTTTTTTATGTTCTAACTTCTGGGATGACATATATGTTCCTAAGATGTCTGTTTTTCATTGGCTGTGATCACTCAGTGTGATATTTGGGAGAAGAAGAAAGATTTGTTAGGAAGACAGTGTAAAATAGTAGTGAGCAAAATATTGTGTTGGTCAAATGACCTGTAAATATTTTAAAGTAAAGGTGACAATTTGTAATTTGAGGTGGAAGACAGAGCAGGAGAGGTGATTATACAAAAAGCAGAACAGAGAAAAATCTGATAATTAGGGAGATTGGTGAAGCTGAGAGGCCAGCTACGTGGAAGGGACGGTATTCATGCCTTTGTCAATAACATGGGTTGCATGCGGTGTGTGGTTTTTCTTACACTTGATGGAAATCCGAGGTACAATCTGTGAAACAGAAGCAAAAGCAGGACAAGCCAGGCTTTATTTTATATGTGAATTTCAGCTTTCACCTTATGTAGTGTTTGATATCATTGTTTCTTTTGTTTTATTCTTTGCCATCATTTTTCTCTAATTCTTGGATAAACATGTTCTTTAGGTGTTTTAAGTATCCATTCATGTGAACAGTAATCTCAAAAGAAAAGGAAATTGAAAAACCAAAAAATATTCAATTATGTGTTATATCCATGTATTGTTAAGACTTGATGTTTTATTTTGAGATTTTAAGGTGGTGACTCAAAACGGATGAACACCTCAAACGTGCTGCACTACCTCCTTTTTCTGGCGCAAACACAGAGAGGAATCTCAGGCTGAACTCTCAGTTTCAATGAAGCAGGGCCTGTGGCTGTATGTCCTGGGCACCATGTTCTCTTGGTGCCAGCAAATTGTCTGGCACATATTACATACCTATAAATACAAGGGAAGTCCAAAAAAAAAAGGGAATTTATGTATAAAAAGTTATGTATGTATTCTTACGGTTCTAAACTTAAGTCACCTTCAAACTACTCTCTTTCTGATGCAATACGCCCATCAAGATGCTTTTTCCACTGCTCAAATCGGTTTCTTTACTCGTCAGTTTTGATGCCTTTAGTGCTTCTGCTGCTTTCTGTTCCACCTGTTTGGCAAAATGTTTCCCTTTGAGGACTTTTTTTAATCCGGGGAGACAAAAAAAAAAAAAAGTTCCTCAGAGTGAAATCGGGTGAATGGGAGGGGGTGGGACATGGGGGTCATGCCGTTTTTAGTCACAAACTGCTGAACGCTCAACACACTGTGGGCAGGTGCACTCATAAATCACCCATTATGAAATGGGCAAAATGCAATGAAAGAATCTCTAAAAACAAGTTTACTGAAGCCAAATGCAGGCTTTCACAACAATGCTAGCTGGTACACTGATGCTGATGGGTTCCTAGAACACTTACCTAGCAGGGGAATCCTGTGCTACAAGGGGCCCACCCTCCAAAAGATAATTCCAGATTTTTTGAGGTTCCCCTTTGTATTTGGGAAGCAAGTCACTGAGTAATTTTTAATTAAAGGCTTCCCCTTTCTTTAAATGTTGTATATCACTTTTAAATTTGGAAGTAATCGATCATATCTGATATTTAAAAGTAGTTAAAAATCTCCTTAGTATTCAAGTGGCAGTTTGGTGATCACAGACAAACATTAGGGCTGCATAGATTAACACTCATCTGTCCAGCTCCAAGCTGCAGAGGAGTCTAACATTGCTGTCTGGGGAAGGGTTTTCTCCCAGGAAGTTAAGTGGTGACTTTACAAATCTGACTGTTTAGGGTCCCACCTGCTGGGGTGCACTCATCTGCTCCCCAGCAGGAAAGGAAGCCTCACTTTGCATAACTCCTTCCCATCATGTGTCATAAAATCCATGGCTGAGATGTCAAGGAAATCATTAGATGTGCTAGAATGCCTGCAGGTAAGTCATGGTTTATTCTTTTCACTGCCGTGAAGAAGAAAAGCATCCAGTCTCTGTTCAAATTGCACCGAGCGCTAATGAGAAGATACAGGATTCTCATTCTATCAGCATAAGGAATAATTAACATTTAAGTAATAAACTTAGGAACAAAATATCTTGAAAGATAAATGGTGAGTGTGTCTTTTGTCAAGTGACAGTGTTAATTAGTGTATTCAAATTCTGTGAAATTGCACAGTTAAGGGCACAGTTCTGCCCCAATTTGACTATGGGGACCTTGGCAGATTAAAATCAGCTTCTCTGAATCAGCTTTGCTGTCTGTAAAGAAAGGAGAATGTTGCTTTTGTCATGATCGGTACGGTTAGCACAGTACATGGCACATGTAAAAAGGACATGTTGTAAAATTTTGTAGAAAGAATATAATTTCATTACCTTGTAAGATGTTTTGCATAATGATCATTTTCATTATGAAAGATGTATTATTTCTCCATCATTTAAGTTTTTTCTAAAGGTAGCAAGTTATAACTATAGGTCTTTTTTTACATAGGTAATATATATTGAATCTTTTTCTGTTCAAATTTTCTAGCAAAATAATTTTCTTAATATTGTTAAATATTTAAAAACCTGAATCTCCTTTTTTTTTTATGTTGAACTTTTAAAAAGTATCATACTTGAGGCTTTTTTTTTTTTTTTTTTTTTTTTTGGAGTCAGGATCTCACTATGTCATCCAGGCTGGAGTGCAGTGACATGATCACAGTTCACTGCAGACTCGACCTCCTGGGCTCAAGCAATCCTCCTGCCTCAGCCTCCCAAGTCGATGGGGACTACAAGTACACAACACCACACCTGGCTACTTTTTTTAAAAAATTTTTTGTAGAGACATGATCTCACTTTGTTGCCCAGACTGGTCTCAAACTCCTGATCTTAAGCTTTAGCTTCCCAAAGTGCTAGGATTACAAGCATGAGACACCACACCTGGCATGGCTCTTAAAAAAATTTTTTAACTACTTTTTTTTTTTTTTGAGTTGGTATCTCATTCTGTCATCCAGTCTGAAGTACAGTGGCATGATTATGGCTTACCATAGCCGCAACCTCCTGAGCTCAGGTGATCCTCCCACCTCAGCCTCCCAAGTTGCTGGCACTAGAGGTATGCACCAACACACCTGGCTGTGTGTGTGTGTGTGTGTGTGTGTGTAGAGATGAGGTCTTACTATGTTGCCTAAGCTGATCTCAAACTCTTGAGTTCAAGCAATCCTCCCACTCCAGACTCCCAAAGTACTGGGATTACAGGTGTGAGCCACCATGCTTAGCCTCTTTCTTCTTTTTTTTTTTTTTTTTTTTTTTTTAGTCAGGGTCTCATTCTGTCACCATCACAGCTCACGCAGACTTGACTTCCTGGACTCAAAGTGATCCTTCCACCTCAGCCTCCCGAGTAGCTGGGACTACAAGCATACATCACCCCACCTGGCTAATTTTTATACTTGTTGTCAAGACAAGTTCTCACTGGGATGGTTTCTAACTTCTGGGCTCAAGCAATCCTCTCGCCTCAGCCCCCAAAAGTGCTGGGATTACAGTCAATGAGCCATGGCACCCAGCCACTAAAATTTCAAATAGGAAAATCCTTTCTCCTAGTGATTATAATAATGAAAACATTTGTCTTCCTGTCATCTAGATCATCTCCCAAAAAATGCCATTGAGCTTTCTAATTTTTTCTTTTTGAGTTTTCAGAATGATTATCCTTCTTGAAAAAAAATTGCTCTTCGGTGTTTTTTAAAATCCTTAAATAAACACATAAAACCAAACTACAGTTGAAAATACATAGAACATAATGAAACATCTACAGACCTCTTGAAAACCTGACCCCTTATTCCCAGCTCCTTTATGGCAAGGGCAGTACCTACTGCTGGCCTGTTGCCCGCCAGACTCTTATAAAACATTGTCAGCATCAACCAAATTTCTTAATTGTAATTTTTTAAAATTAGGATTAAGAATTTCTTGGATAATTATCATTAGGAGTCATCTAAAGTTGATCAAATCCTACTGGGTATTTGTAGTAATAGATAATAAATAATTAGATAATTTGTATAAGTTTTTTATCACACTATTTTGAACCACTCTATGACGAATTCTGACTGTGCTCTTGATCGGAGACATTTCCTTAGCATTTGCAAAGGCAAGGATTCACAACACTGGTTTGAAGGATAATATATTTTGCTGCTTCTCTAACTCCACAGCAGCACGCAGGAAATAGCCCACAAGCTTCTCGGAAACTGCTCCTACGTAATAATGACCTGGATCCAAGAGGACCTTTTTTGCATCTCTTATTTTGTCATAAGTATTTTGTTCAAAATGTATCCGTTAACACTGGAAACACCTGAAATGTGAGCTAAGAAACAGAGAATCTCATGCTGTGACCTATCTTTAACTCCCAGTTTCTGATTAATGTCTTTCAAAATATGCTAAAACAGTTCTGGAAGGATTGGGTTTATGTGGTTTTAAGAAGTGTGATTGTAGTATTATTCAAATTTCTCATAGCAGACCAACTCTGTGAATCTCTGGAAATACTTACAAGTAACTTAAGATATTATTTTTTCAAGTTGAACATAGTGCATCTGCCTGTGGTCTCAGCCACTTAGGAGTCTGAGGCAGGAGAATCCCATGAGCTCAGGAGTCCAGGACCAGTCTGGGCAATTTAATAAAACCTTGTCTCTCAAAAAAATTTTTTTTAAAAGTCCTTATCATATAACTTGTAGCAAAGATGTTTAACAGGAAATTCACTAAAAGACTACGGGAGCACTAAAATAGCAGTAATTTTAAATGGGTATATATATATATATTATTTTTTATGTATATGTATATATAATATATATTATTTCCTTCATGGTAGTAAAATTTTTGGAGACTTATTTTACTGAGAAAGCTCAGGCTTTCACCACTATTTCATCTAAATCCAAAGCAGGCAGGAGAGGCCATAACTTCTTAAGCCACTAACTGTGTGACTTAAAGAAGCAGATGCCTTATAGGTGTCAACACTACGTTTTTTCAGTCTCTTATGATATACCCTTCACCTCGGCCCTCTCCTCTTTGTGGCATCTCTTTCATGTGAGGAGTTGTGAGATCTGTCCCCAGAGGCAGAGCTCCCTCTTAAACCCATTCATTCTTCCTGTTTTTCCTTCTCCTTTCTTCTGCCTGTCTCTTCTAAGAAACAGAAAAAAGAGCAGAGAGGGAATATATTCATTATACATTTATTGACTCTATGCGCACAATGTTTGGAGAAATAGCTCTCCTACCCTCCAAGTCTAAGGTTCCCAGTATTCCCAAGTTTCGCTCCTAAGAAGTCCCACCCACCTCTCCTGGTCTGGGCAGCTTTTCTAGATTGTGGACTGTGGTTGACATCCACATTCAGCCTAATTTCAAACCACCGCCTGGGGCGTGGAAAGCAGTGTTTGGATCCCAAGGAAAATGCAACTTTCTGACTTTGTGCAAGACGAGAGCTCTACTTCCTCCATGGAATTCTGTGCCCTGCTGTTTGAGTCATAACAAAAACAACCACGTACATTTATCAAGTGCTTAGTCTTTTGTACCAGGTACTGGACTAAGGACTTTACAGGGACAATCACATTTACACTGGAAAATATCAGCAGGCACATGTTATGCCCATTTTACAGAAAAGGAATCTAGAAAAGGTAACTTGAAAAACCCAGATAACTGAGGGATATGTCTAAGTCATTGGATTTCCAGAGTGTAAGAAGCAAATAGGTTTCCTTGCCCTCAGCTGCCCCATTTGTAAAACAAGAATAATAAAAATATCCATCTAGGGGCAGGGTTGTAAGGATTAAACAAAACAATACCTTAAATACTTATAACCAATACTGGGCATGGTCATGGTCATCATTATTATTATGATTTCTTTAGCAGTATTATTTCTGGAGGATGAGAGGTCTTCATTGCCTGCTGCTGTGACAGATGACTTTGAACAGCCGCCCTGGTCTTAAATTCCTTCAAGTTCTCTGTCGATTTAGAGAATATGACCCCAAACCAGCCGTAGCTTTGATTATAGATACCCATGTTTCCCTTCACCTACATATTTTACAGAAAATGAATTGCCAGCCACATTGGATATTAAGTTAACAAGCATTAGAATATATATTTTTCAACACCATGGTAAGAGAAAACCCTTTATGGAATTGCTGATTTTCTTCTAGCTGAATTTGACATTCTAACACCATGTAAGTTTTGACTATAACTTATAGGACATTCAGGACATAAGTGCCAAAGTTGTCAGCTGTGCCCTTTTAAGCTCAACTTACATGTATTATGCGGACAAACCTCACTGTTTTGGGAACCAGCCACTGTTGAATGGCTTCTGAAAGAAGTCCAGAGTCAGCAAGGTATTGACTCAACTCCAGAAAAGAAGGGGGAGAAAAGAGAACTGGGGCCACTTCAGGTTTTGTTTTGATATGTCCCAGGAGTCTAATACAATCCATTTTGTATTGCCTTGAAAAGCGTGGAGGCAGGTTTTAAACCACACTTTTTCCTCTCCTGCCAGTGTTGCCGCTTCAGGCCTGTGAAATTTCTTTTACCATTAGCAAAGCTGTCTCAGCTTCTTGGCTTGAAACCTTAAGATCTTAGTGTAACTTTGAAGGTGTTAACATATCCCTATCAGAAGCAAAGATACTTTTTCATAATGTCCTAATGTAGGAAGATTGTTCAAATCCTGTCTGGCACACCGCTGACTCCAAGTAGCTCTCGGTGAGGAAAGCCAACTTCATTACATCTGAAAGAGATGGGTTAGCAGAAAATGTAAACATGACCAAAAAATGAAAATAACATCTGAACAAATCATCTGTTCTCCTTTCCCCTGATTTAAGACAGAGTCTCCTGTGAGTATGTGGTAGAAAAGTTCCATCAAACCCATTTGTTTGGCCTCATAGAAGTAAATGGGTCCCTTTTTCTAAAAACAAAAAGTGAGCCCGGCGTGTGTGCTGAACCCCAAGTGAGGTTATTCACAAATGTACAGTGTTTGTGTTTCCGTAAATTCTTCCTCCCCTCAACCCTGAAGATTCTTTACCTTATTTTTGGCTGAATGTCTGCACTCTTCCAAGAGCTCCCTGTGACCTAGAATTACAGATGAACGCTTTCTTGCCAGTCTGCGCCCTCTTTGGTCTCCCCATGAGCCTGTTTGACATCTCTGGGGCAGCAAGCCATGCCTGTACCTTCTCTGCCTCTCTGTCACCCATACCTTTTGATGAGTCAGCACATCATAAAGATGACCATTTAGGGGACGCCTACCACATGCTGGGTGTGTCTGCCAACACAGTCCTCTGCTCCATAGGGCTCAATTCCAGATACAGATTGAGTTCACATGCTAGCGAGTGCAGGACCTTAAAGTCTTGGGACCTGAAGTCCCAAGCTGTTTTTTTGTTTGTTTAGTTGGTTTTGTTTCTAAATAGCCATATCTTCTCCAGTGGTAAGGGTGACTTATTTGTAGAAAGTAGCACCTGGCAATCATCCCCCAAATTTACTAACTTGTTTTATTAACCTTCTTCCCCTTTGTCATCTATTTCCCATTTTCCTAACTCCTTTCCCACCCGCCTCCAGGACCACAAGGCATCTGAAAGAGGGATGCCCTTCTGGAAAGGGGCAGTGTTTGGGAATCTTGCGTTTGTGAAATTCAGGAAAGACCCCATATTTAGCTTTGCTAACACAGCAATTGTATATAAGGTATTACTGAACATATATAAAATGATGGAAATGATGAGCATTTGGGGGTTTGCACTGAGAAAATATGGCAGATGATGATTCTTCTGAATTCCTGCATTAATTCATTTAAGTCATTAAGAAAATGGGCCCAACCTTAACTTTCTCTGTGATTCCGGGTGACAGTTTCTCACAGACCCTGGTTGCTGCCTTCTCCAAACCATTGATTTGTAATTTGCTTATTTTCAGAAAACTGGTTATATATTCTGAGCAGCCTCTTCCCGGCTGAATTGAAGGCACTGCAAGAAACTGGCTGTCCGCCGACCCAGTTCCTCCCAGAATGCCTCCTTCTGCATTTGAATAACAGTCTCCACTGGAGAATACTTAATACCAAGCTCAAAATAAGTGTTTAGAAGTCTTTCGGTGGTGGTTTAAAATAATTACAATGAGGACTTTGGTAAAAGCCTATGTCCACAAAACTATTTAAATTACATAATGATATCCCCAGCTCACTCTTCCTTTCCCTGGATTTGCCCTTTTGGGGTTCATGCCCCCACCCTAGTGCTGAGACGTAGACTGGACATAGATTGGGCACTTTTCTAGATGCCTCACCAGGAGTTATTTGCCTGATGGAACCTATCATAACTCCAAATCCCAAACCTCTGTTGAGGGGCCAAGAGCAATTTACCCAGCACTGCAGCTTCCTCTTGTTACCCACTTCCATTTTGTGACCCTTAACCTTTTTCAGATGACATGGCCCTTCTGGGAGATTGGGCCATTTCCTCAATTACAGTGTTTTCTATCTGCTCCTGCCCTGGAAAACCCAGATCTGTGTATCAGCAGAGCGTGCATTTTTTTTTTTTTTTTTTGGTCTCTTTCTCTCCATTATCTTTAGCAATATATATTGATTAACTGCTTTCGTTCAGCTGCCTGCCTTCCACTAAGCTGCTCAGGAGGACCTCTGTGACCATATGTTTTTAATGACTTCACCTTCTGTCTGCCCCTACCCATTTTGGAAAAAATCACTTTATATGGGGTTGGTTCTCTACACATGTGTTTTTAAACATCATGTGCTGGCATAGGCTAGGAGTTTACAAACATACAAACACCCACGCTTTTCAGATCAATAATCACATCAAATAATTTTATAAAATAAATTTTAATTTTATAATGTGAAAAAATTAATTTTATAATGTCAGGGAGTTGGGGGGGTGGGAATGAACTACGTCCAAGAGAGCTAGTGATTTGGGCCGGGATGAATGCTAAATGGACCTGTTGTGCATAAATGTAGTTTCTCTCTACTCCCAGACATACGTTCTTTGACTACCGCCTGCAGTAGCTGGAGGAGTTGTTGATATATGTGTTGCGTAGGAGTGAATGGAATGTCCAGTGTTCCATGGAATCAATAACACATTGTAGGAAGCTAAGTACTACCCAATGGTTTATCCATGTGTTATTATGGGAGTCATAACTCACTCTTTAAGAACGTGCTAACATTGTCCATACTTGATATGGTCATAATGTATTATTAAGAATGTTCTTGGAATGTTCTGTTAATTCGTAATTTCAAAGTGTGAACATTTGGGAGCGTAAAAGCAGACAGAGAATGAAACATTATTTGACCATAAATTTGTAAATACCTCATGTCTTAAATGATGATGAGGTGGAGCTGCAAACCACCAAAACAGCTAATAAAATATGTTAGCTTAAGATTCATACACACACACACACACACACACACACACACGTGTATGTATATATATCCTCTTACTTGACATTTTAACTTTACTTATAGTATATTTTAAAAAGTAGATCCTTGGCAAACTAAAGTAAGGGTCCCCCTCATCCAACAGTAAGCATTTATTTCTCTGCTTTAAAGGCAATCGATGTCTAAGAATTAACTTGATGGTGTTAGCAAGACAAGGCCCTGTGTGCTTTCTTTATAATTAATTTTTTTAAACCAAATATATATGTGAGGTCACCTATGCCAAAAAAAATACAGATAGTAAAAGAGAAATGCCACATCAGTTTGTAACTTTTGAATTATTTTCAGCTTAAGGATTATATCAGGTGGGAGACAGAAATTAAGAGATAAAGAAAAAACAATGGTGAATTATACTGTATAAATATTTGTCCTCTCACTGTGTACCAAGAGCTGTGTGTTACATAAGAAGAGATAACACTATCTTTCCTAGAACCGAGGTAAAGACGGACTTCCAGATCTTTGTTATTTAATAGAAGTAGCTGATAGAGTTGCATATTAACAGTCAGAAGGTAGATTGAAATAAAATTGCCAACAAGTGATTTCATAAGAAAACTTAAAATCATCCCAGTATTGTGCCACCTGGATTACATGGCTGTTGTGCAGTGCCTGACAGTTTGCAGGTCTCTCCTGGTCATGTATTAGTACCTCTGTGATACCATAGATCTGAGGAAGGGAAAGTCTTTCTTGGATATCAACTCTGCCTCAAGCTCTGGGCAGGGCAGTTTGCTCACAAGGAGTTAGCACATGTGATCACTACAGTCACTCTACAAAATAAATACTAGCCCAGTTCTGTCAGGAAAGTCAGCCAGTAAATGACAGAGCAAGGACTTAGCTCAACCCTTTCTAATACCACACTGTTGCCTTCTGGAGTTGATCAAATGAAAAAAAGATCAATAACATCATGAAGAGATAGGTGGGAATATGTGTATGCCTGGAAGAGACTTTATCGATAGGCCATGAAATGAATGTACCTGTAATACTGTTTCATATAATGTGTATGATTCTTTCTAGAACTCTGAGCCTGTGTCGATACCTGACCCAAGAGGGCGTTGGAGCTCACTGTGTATTAAGTTAGTGGTTGAAACTATTCCTTATTTCTTCTTTAATTGTTGTCTTTCATTAGGAATTTTTTTTTCAAAATATAGCATTTAATTTTTCCTTTCCAAGGAAGGTAAAGTGTTTGATTAGCATATCTTGATTGTGTTCTCTACATCCACGTGAAGTTAAGAAAAACCTAGAGTTCTGAGCTATAGGCTTCTGCTTTGGCTCCTGGAATTTAGTTTCTTACAATGTGGCACTGTTCTTTTGTTCAGACATCGTCAGCATCTGAAAGCCTTGTAAGCACCCTCATGGCCAACCTCGACTTTCTTGTGTCCCATTTTATATGGCTGCACATTTGTGTGTCATGTGCAGATGACTGCTTTCTCCACACGGATTGGTCATGTGTGCACATTTGCTGACATGCTTTGAAGAGTGTGTTAACAGTGGCTCAGCCTCCAACCAGGTATCTGGTATCTTCAGCCAGGTATCTGGTGTCAGTAGAGTTGCCATCTTTATTCAGCACAATTTCTGCAGGTGTTTTGTGATGTCCTGTCGCATTTTGCCCTTCCTAAAGAAAGGAAGTAAAAACAGAAACCTGTGTTGCTGATACTACAGTAGGTAGTACAGATTTCAAAAACTTAGGTCCATTGTGACAAAAGTGAAAGTCACGTATCTCTCAAAAGTGATTGGCGTTAGGCCTGATTGTGTGGACATTCGCTTAACTGGTGGCGAACTCAGGAAAAGAACAAATCGAAGAAGAACAAAATCATCTCAGTTGATTCTGGATGCAATAACAAAAATATCATACACACACACATACACACACACACACACACACACCATATTTATATACATATGTGTGTATATATATATATAAAATACCATATATGTATAAATTATCATAAATTATCATATACACACACACACACTTTTTTTTTAAGAGACAAGCTCTTGCTATGTTGCCTAGGCTGGTCTTGAACTCCTGGGTTCAAACAATCCTCCTGCCTTGGCCTCCCAAAGTGCTGGGATTACAGGTATGAACCACTGCGCCCAGCCCAGAGTGTCTTTAATAAGAGGTCTGATTCCATTTACAATGTCTACTCTCATGATCTACTCGCTTCCCAAAGGCCCCTACCTCCTAATGCCATCAAAACAGGGTTAGAATTTCAATGTATGAATTGGGGGGATACAAATATTCATTCCATAACAGAAGTATATTGTTAAATGCTGTGTTTCGAAGTCAAAGTGTAATTCAGAATTTTGAGATATTATTTTTTCCTTTCTGGAAATAGAACCCTCCTCATAGTATAAGTGTATCATCTGGCCTGCACACACTTAATGGATTTTTAGGAATCAGTGTACATGCCAGGTACTGTTTGTATTTGGACCCAAACACCAAAATATGTTTTGAATAAATAAGTATAGGTACGCTTTTTTCCTCTAGCTTTTTGTCTGAGGTCATCCTTGCTGATTGACGCCCTCTGGGATATGTATGAGAGACCACATGGTATTTACTGTCACTGCACATAAATAACTGCGGCCCCAGAACTAGGTGTGGAAGCCGCCATTGTCAAGTGTTTTGCGTTGGACTGTTTAGCCATAATCTTCACTTAGTCTCTGCTCTGTGGATCCTTGGCTAAAAGGTCTTCTAGGAGAATACTAGCGGCTTTTCTTTTCCCTTCCTTGGGGATATTCCCACATTCTCTGCTAGGGTGTTCCCTGGATGTATTCCTAAGTAATACTGTCTTTCCTGTAAACCTCTGAAAGGAATCAGGAAAAAAACAGGAAGGCTAGAAGCTGAAAGAGGTCATTTGTCTGCAGGTGCTTTCTACAACATTACATTTTGGGCCATCAAAAACATAGTTCTTAGGTGGCCTAACATGTTCTTTGCACATCTGGCCTGTGGGCTCTTCAAACTGTTCCAAGCAGAATTTTGCCAAAATGAAAATGACAACTAGCATGCTATGATACTTTCCTAACAAATCAGGGCTTTTGGTTTATTTCACTGTAAAACTGTGTCGAATTTCATTGTCTAGGGCAACCTCTGTGATTTTTATCAAGGGTTCCCTAGCTGTAGGTCATATAAAAGCAATGAAAAAGATTACCCTAAAGCTACCAGCCTCTGACTTTGTAAAGATTTCTGTTGTGGTACTTTCTTTTTTTTGAGAGTGGTCTATGAACAGGCTATCTGCTTTGCCAGGCTATACTTTAAAGATGCAATGTGAGGAGTTCTGCTTGACCTAATTATCTGCCAAGCACATGTCTTTCTTCTGCATTTTTTTCTTTTTCAACTTCCTTATAAACCAAATAAATATTTTGTATATGTGTTTGTTTTCTCCTTGGCCCACTGTTATACAACCTGACTTGATCACTAAGTAGCTAGTCTAACCATATATTTTATTATATTCATTAGACAATTTATATTATTTGAAGCAGAAATAGACATTGGATCATAACTATCTCTTTGTTTTCCATTTCCTCTATAATAAGATAAGCCCATTAATGTGTTCCTTATTCTAAATCAGATTATTCAAGATTATGCAGGAGTTTTTAGGCCTCAGAAAACAATCCCCAAAACGGTCGCAGGAGAAAACCATTTTAACTTTCCCCAAGGGATCCTCCAATCGTTAACAACTTGGTTATTCTTGTACTACCTCGTCACCCAGGGCCTCAATTCCTAAGGGGAGGCAGAGATATAACAAGATCTACTCTCCATCATACCACATCATGTAAGTGTACTGTAAATGGAATATTTGGAGAATCCAGAAGATAGAAATATTCACATCACCTGTGATGAGGACTCCGGGGGAGTAGGGTCAGAGGGGCATTTCTTGGTTCATTTATGTAATATTTTTAGAATAAGAAAGTCGTGAGCTTTATGTAGGCTTAAAGAGAAAGAAACTAGTGCCAACGAGGCGAGTGAAGATAGAAAGAGAAGTGAGAAGAACAGAGGTGAGAAAGGAAGACACTTGTTCCCCCAGCTCAAGGATTGGAGGGGAGTAGGTAGAAGGGAGTTCTGAGGTTACCGGAGAGAAATGGAGGGAATTCTTTCTGGTATAAATGAGTAAATGTTCTCAGTGAAGTGGATGGATCTTTGCTGAAGAGACAGCGGCCACATTTGGACTCTTGAGGAGAGAAGAAAAAGTGTAGAGTTTCCTCTAGGAAAAATGGAATCTGCTAGGCCTGGGTGGAAGATCCACTGGAAAAGGAGAGCTGTAGGCCAGCCCGCCTGGGATAAGGGGTGCTTTTTCCATTGTGTGTTATCAAGACAGAGAGCCAAGAGCGGTGTTATTTGCAGCCTAAGTTGTGAATGGACAAGACAGGAAAGCATGTTGGGAGGTACAGGCACTTCCAGTGAGCACTGGGCTCTGAGCAGCACTGTGGGCACAGGGAGAGGAGAGCTGAATGGTTGTGCAGAGTGACCTGCGGGAGTGCTGTCTGGGGAGGTGCAGGTGAGTCCCCCGTTCCCGCAACTCCCTCCCTTACCTGGGTGGCCTCCCTTACATAGCTGGCCTTCCTCACCTAGCTGGCCTCCCTTATCTGGCTGGCCACCTGAACCCCAACCTTTTCCCTCTCCCGTCTGTTTCCCCAAATTGCCTTTACCCCAGAATGTTCCTAATGCCCCTTTCCTTCCAGCCCAAATATAGAAATTTGCAGACCGAGGAGATAGAGATACAGGCCTTCTATTTTGTTGCACTGTATGGTCTTTTATCCTTTTCTGATTTAGCTTCTCATGTATATATTTTCACTTTCACAAGTCACTAAGTTTAAATGTTTAAACATTTCCCTCCTCAGTAGCCAAAAAGAAAACAAAACAACAGCTAATATGGCAATAAATTTATCTTTAGCTACAGGAGATAAGCTTCAATGCAATATGGCCATAAAGCATGGCTCTCAGGCCTAGGGGAGAAGCAATAAGCTCTCATAAATAAAATAATTTGAAAATACTCCCAGCAGTAAATAAGGAAAAAGATATAACTTGGAACTGGCAGTACACAGCCAACAACAGAGCTACTTACAAAAGAGAATGAAAAGCTAAAATAAGAAAACATTTGCAGCTTTTTCTGTTGTTACCTTGCAACCTCCGTGGGCTGCCTAGAGAGTTTTTGATTCACCTTCTGAGATGTTATCTCCATCATCTCTCCTGACACCTTTGGATTTGCTGAAGATCTGCTATAGTCACCAAGGAAACCCAGGGCACTGATGGCACAAACAAGAGAGTTTTCCACAAATTTTAAGGTGTCAGAGAAAGGAGGGAGAGTGGGGACTGGGGAACTGTGTCCCCTGGGTTGGTTAACAAGGACGGTTCACAGTTCTGGGATTGACTTGACTTTCGGTCTTGCTTTGCAGCTGAGCTTTAAAGGAATTTGCTGTTCTCCTGAGGGCATCTCAGGTTTCATTTCAGGTTTTCAGCTCAGAAGTCACTTGGGCAATAGCTTAAAAAAACACAGAGGCATTTTAGTGAGCAGTGCCTTTGTTTGAAAGACTGTTGAAGAGTTCATTGCTTTGTTAAACTCTGATGTGTCCATGTGGCTTCTTGAGCTATGGCCAACATGTTTCTTGGCCTTGGCCCCCTCCCCTACCTTGGGGAGGTGAATCTCTTGTCTCTTCTCTTCTCCCCTCTTCTCCCCCTCCCTCCCATCCTTCTCTAATTTACTTTCTAAATCAACTATATCTCCCAGTCTAAAAAAAAAAAGGAAGACAGTTGAAGAAATGGATTATTCGTAGCCTAGAAAATTAGGGGGGATAAGGAGGAAAAGACAGACTGACTCTCTTGCCCTCTCGCTGGCTCTCTTCCCCTCTCCCTCTCCCCCCTCCCCTCCCCCCCTTCCCCTCTCCCCCATCTCCTTCTTCCCCTCTCTCCGTCTCTCCTCTGCTCCCCTACCCTCCTTCTCTGTCCCCTCCTTCCCTCTTCCTCTTTCCCTCCCCCTTCCCTGTCCTTCCCCCTCTCCCTCTCTCTCCCTCCCTGTCTCCCCATTTCCTTCCCTCCCTCTGTCTTCCTCCCTTCATCTCTTCCTCTCCCTCCCTCCCTCCCTGTCCCCCTCCTCTTCCCATCCCCCTTCCTCATCAGAACTGATAATAAAGGGGAAGATGGAGCATTGCCAATGTGATGAAATCAGAATTTATCAGTGCTCTCATTCAATAAATGTCTTTCCTGAGCATCTGTATCTGCAAGCACTACCGTTGTTCCTGGGAAACACGTTAAACTTGTAGACATGGTCTCTCCCCTCAAGGAACTCTGAGGATTTTGCTGGCCTCGAGTTATACTTGGTGACATGGAATGAGCTTAGGAGTGCTTGGTGTAGAGTAAGGTTGGTTTTAGGAGGCAGCAGACTAGCCTCTGGAGAGAAGGGCATTCTAGGGAGAGGGAAATAGAGTTAAGATTGTGAAGAGAACTGCAAAGGAACGTTAGTTGGGCTTAGATGGAATAAAGGCCCAAATGCCATTTTGAGGAGTTTGAACTTTGTTGTATTCACGGTAGGAAGCCCTAGAAAGATGTTAGAGCAAGAAGAGACATGAGTTGTGTTTTAAATGTGTTTTATAAAGAGAAGTCTCTGTTAGCGGTAGGGACAAGATGAGGGACAGATGAGGTCCCAAGGGAGACTACAGAGGCAATGGTGTGGGGATGCCATTTATAACTTGCTGTGCCTGGCGCCGTCTCAAGTTTAGTTTGTTTTTTGCTGGATCATCTAGAGAAAGACAGGCTACCACACAAATTTAATGAGTCTGATGTCACCCCTTAGTAGCTGTGTATTCTTGAGCAAGGAATCTCACCTTTCTTATCTGCAGAATAGACATCACAGTGGTCCTTCCTGCTCAGAGTTGTAGCAAGTGTTAACTTACACACTGCATTTACATCTATGGGGTACAATGTACACTGGTGAGAGTGGTGGGTACACTTAAAGCCCAGACTTCTCCGCCACTATACAATGCAACCATGTAACCAAAAACTATTTGTACCCCCTAAAGCTATTGGAAATAATTTTTTTTAAGTTGCATTCATACCAGTAGTCCTGAGAACTGTGCCTGGTGTAGTACTTGCTAAATGTTGTTTTTTGTTTTCAGTTCATTGACTTATTTGTTCATTGATTCTATACAAATTTTCCTTTAAGACAACCAAATAGATGTTCTCAGTGAATTTTGCTTGCAGAATTATGACTGATGTTTTTCACTTCTTTTTCTTTAGTCCTCTTGAGCTAAAAATTTCCAGCAGGAAATAGGAGGGTGAGGCCTGTAAATTAAAACAGCTACGCCCCCCACCCCTGATATAAAGTGTGAACAAAAAATTTTGCATAGAATTTAGCTGGATGGTGGTCCTTTGTGTCCCGTGTGTAATGGGGGGCAGGATCTGCCAAGTGAAGCTCCCATACTGAGAAGTTGGGCAGTCTTACTGTATTTACAGCACAACATGGTTCTAATATTTTGATAAACAGATTCTGATGTTTCAGAACATGGTGAGAACCACATTTGAATACAAATGCAAAAACACCTTCCAATATCAAATTTCAGTCACCTCTTTGTGAAATAACTACATCACGTTGTTCAATTGGAACAATAATTATATCTCCCATGAATGAAATAAAAATCATTTTGTAAGTGTATTACATTTGTATCATAGGTATATTTTGCTATATAAATATGTATTTGTGTTTATTATATAAATAACTGCAAACTTTGCACTCAGAGCAAAAATCTAGGAGGAAGGAAATCATTTATTTCTTTTTATTTCCTTGTGTGGGGCCAGTGTTGTGTTTCTTCACAATATTAGAGTGCTTATGAAACAGAAAGTTGACTTCATTAGGTTGTAGGAAGAATCTACAGGATTGGGACAGAAAAATGAAATATCTTGAATCGTTTTCCCTTTGTAGAGTTGGGAAGCCAGTTCTTGACAGAGGAAGACAAATGCATTCCTTCTGTGTAGCTAAAGTGAACAACGCTCTCCTTGACACTAAAGAATCTTATTGTGCCTGAAGGTGAACTCTTCACTGATGGAAGGGGATTCTCTTGTTTGATTTATCAAGATTACCAAGCCACATGTCACCATCCCTGACTAAAACACAGCATCATTAAGTCATGATTAAAGTTACAGAAGCCAATTCATGAAGTGGCAAGGGCTTACAGAGTCTGCATTTCCTTCTCTCAGTGATGGGGAATTGAATTTTAATAATGTTGAGCACTTTTGAAAGAATATAAATTATAAATTATATTTAAATTTAATGTAAATTATATTTATTTAATTTAAATTATACTTAAATTATAATTTAAATAGAGTATTTAAATTACAGTCACAGGTTGCTTAATGAAGGGATACATTCTGAGAAATATGACACGCGTGTACTTGAACACACCTAGGTTGTATAGCCTGCTACACACCTGGGCTATATGGTATAGCCTTCTGCTCCTAGGCTACAAATCTGAACACCATGTAACTGCACTGAATACTGTGGACTCTTATACAGTGGTATTTGTATAAGCATAGCAAAGGTACAGTAAAAATACAGTATTATGGTACCACATTGGTATATGTGATCTGTTGACCAAGAGGTGAAAAACATCATTATGCAACACATGACTGTAAATTTTCCAGCTTTTCCCTTGACTCATGGCAAAGCAATTTTGAATGGTTCATAAATTAGAATAATGTTTTAAAAAGATAATTTCCTGAAAACATTTTTGCTGTGTGATTGTGTGTTTAGAATAATGAGCTAAGACTGCAGAGTCAGCCAAAGAGTGGGTGACTTACAGTCTATTTCCAACCCTGCTAGAAACAGATGTGTGACTTCCATCCAGTAACTTCCTTTTTCTGATAACGTTTGTCCAGTCTCCTGAGGGGCTTTTGTGAGACTCCAACGAGTATATATATATATATATATATATATATATATGTGAAAACAATTTGAAACATAAAAAGCACTAAAAAATAATTCAATGTAGTCCCCAAGCATCCTTAAGGCATCTTAGCAGAACAAATGGGCGTGAATGCTGATGGTGTTTCTGTTTGTTTAATATTCCAGGGAACAAGGGAAACTCTCAGTCGTCACTGCACTACCCTTGGCGATGCCCTTCGAAAAGAGAATGATTTTGCTCTTATAATTGATGGGAAAACCCTGAAGTATGCCTTAACCTTTGGAGTACGACAATATTTCCTAGATTTAGCTTTGTCATGCAAAGCTGTCATTTGCTGCAGGTGAGTTCTCCTTAACACTGTCAGATCTCAGTAAAGACTGACTTGATCCTAAATTCTTGATTTTTAAAGTTCTTTGGAAGTTTTCCAGAATTGTGAATGTCAGGTTACTAATTAATTTACTCACTCAAGACTCAAGGTTCACAAACTGGGATGGAATTTATTAGCAGAGTTTCTGAAAGTGAGTCCTAACAATCGTTAATCAATATTGTCCGTAATTTCAATCAACAGGTTTCTTGCCATTATCTGTGTGTAAAATCTATTATTGTTATTGTTTTATTTGTAGAGACAGGATCTCAGTATGTTTCCTAGGCTGATCTTAACTCCTGGCCTCGAGCAATCCTCCTGCCTCAGCCTCCCAAAGTGCTGGGATTACAGGAATGAGCCACTGTGCCTGCCCTAAAGTCAGTTCATTACCTGTATTTCCATCTGGGGTTATTTATGTAAGGGCGCTGTTTTCTACATTCAAATTTTTGGTCTTGCTGCTAGGATTTATTTTGAGGGAATAGCGTGATGGAAGGTACACACTGGATCATTTTCCAAACATCTGGGCATTTTTCTGAGGGTTATTTATTAACTGTACAGCCCCTTGCCTTCTAATTTATAATATTGCCCATATCCTAGGTTAAAGCGTATTTTGAATGATCAAGGCGTAATTCCTAGAACTGCATTTTTGTGAACTACATAGCTCCAGTCCTTCCTGAGTTTCTTGTCAGGGAATCTTCCCATCTTTATGTCTAAATTGTTTAACTTCTGCCTTCTTAAGACCTTAAGTGGGTTCATAAATATGATGAATATGCCCAGTCTCCTCTTTTCTGATCACCTAAGGATTTCCCTCTCTGTCTTCTGCCTATTGAATCTCACCAGTTGGTCAGACTAGGTCCACAATAGCCATTTCTCAAATTGCTTTCTCTTCCCGGGAAGACAAAATATTAGCAGGATTTATGAAGAATTTCTCAGAATCTATGCTTTTGACATTATCTTTACAATTTTTCTATTTGCTGCTTTTTTTTTTTTTTGAGTCAGGGTCGTTCTCTCTGTCGCCCAGGCTGGAGTGCAGTGGCATGATCTTGGCTCACTGCAGTGTTGACCTCCTACGCTCAGTCAATCTTCCCACCTCAGCTTCCTGAGTAGCTGGCACTATAGGCATGCACCACCACACCCAGCTAATTTTTTTACTTTTTTGTAGAGATGAGGACTTGCTATGTTGCCCAGGTTGATCCCAAACTCCTGGGCTCAAGCAATCTTCCCGCCTCAGCCTCCCAAAATAGTGGGATTGCGGGTGTGAATCACTGTGCTTGACCAACTTTTATCATTTTCTTCAAAAATATATTTACTGATAAATGTTATGCTTCTTAACCTTCCTTTGTCTGGGCTTATTCACTTAAATATTTGTATATGATATTGTCTCTGAACTTATAAGCCATACCTTGTAGATATTTCTTATGTTTCAAATGAAATATAATTTCTGAAATGAAACTTAAACCATACTCAGTATCTTTTTATAAGCATCACTTCAGCCTAGAACATTATATCATACTCAGAAAATTGGGAGTTATTTATTCCCAGGAGTCTAATTATTTTTCTTCTCTGTGGCATGTATTAATGAATAATATTACTATAAAGTGCTTGGATAATATATTGTACAGCTGTTAAATATTAGTATAATCAGGCTTTTTGCTTAATCATGAAGAAAGAGTTAGAAATTATTGACTCTTATTTTTATTTTGATATTCTTGTGCGTTTTTCTTGATTTGTTTAATTCTTTAATTTTAAAGATGTGGGGTACAGTTCAGGATTGGGTATACAAGTGGTTATCATACAGGTAAATTTGGGCCTCCCTCTAGTCCCCACTTTGCCTGGTTTGAGATCAGGTACCCTTATTGATGTTATGTCCCCCCCCACCCAATGTGTTTTTAAATCTGTTTTTACTGTAACTTCACTGGGTTCCCTTCTCACATTTTGACTGAGTCTCACTAATGTTCGGCTCTGATACTCTTCCATCAGGATAATGTTGTACCAGATTTGGTCACTGAATCACTTTTACTGATGGGATCGTGAGGATCAACAAAAGATGGCTCCAGTGCACATAGTGTTAGGACTGTTGGCTCCTCTTTGCAAACAACAGAACCAAATTCAAAGCTACATGGCTCCAACAGCCGGTTCACTCGAGTCAGCGTGTGTATGTGTGTTTGTGCTGGGCACGGCGTCGCCTGTGTGACAATGAGTATGACTCCCTACCTGTTCTCCTTCCTGTGTCCGTCTCTTTGTCATGAGTCGAGTCACAGTTGGGTTGGAAAGACGTGGGAGGCCAGTTTTCATCATGCAGTCATTGCAGCTGAGCCTCATTCTTAGAGCATTGCTTAACACAGTACCTCCCACCATTCTTCAAAAAGCTGAACCACAAAACTAAACAATAGCAGAGGGAGAGAAAAACTAGAAAGCGGAGTCAAGGGAGAAAAAATATGTTCTGTGCTTGTGAAATTCCCTGTGAGACCTTTGTTCTGGATACTCACAAGTCACATGGACCTCAGGGCTCCGCCAGGCCCCGGCCCCTGGGAGGGAATCACACCCTGCCACGCACGTGCAGCTCAGCTCCGAAACTGAGCTTATAAAGATGTGTGTGGGCCCTTCCTCCCTCGGATCTGTTTTATGCATGTTTGAGGGCCAGGAAGGTCCCCGTGCAGACATGGAGTTTTATTTAGAGTTTTAGGGTTTTTTTTCCTTAAGGAAAATATCTTTCCTCAGCTTTTTTCTCCTAATTACCTTCATACTCTCTCTTTTCCCATAAGGACTGTGGTTCAGCTTCCGGCCTGGCTTTGAGAATTGGTCTAAGCCCATAATTACATCAGTGCCACTAGTGGATTTATGTCCGTGCACCTTCTTGGCCTGGTGCCTCATGGCATTTAAGCTATTGGCACAGACCATCTTCTTGTCATTTTGCTTACTGACCTTGAAGTATAATTTCCATGATAATGCTTCTATTCCTGGATAGGAACCAGTGGCCCATCCGTGTATCATTCGTCCCAATTAAACCCAAGTGTCTTTCCTCGTTGCTCAGATAATTACAATCTCCCGGCCTCAGGAAATTCTCTATTTTAGTCCATTATAAGATAGACGCTCCAGATAAATACTGAATATTATTTCAAAACACAGGGCCGTACTGTTTCCCAACTTCAAGTTGGCTTTATAGGTTTTTTTCTCTTCGGTGTAAACTATTTTCTAATTCATTGCTTGTCAGTCCACACACGTGAAGATGATTCAGAATCTGATCTTCCTCTTCAGGCTTCTCTTCAGTTTACAGCTAGGGTGGAAGTAGAGGAGAAAGCCCTCCCATAATGGAAAATGAGGCTCTCCATGTCCATTCCGTCTCCAGGATAACATCAGCTGCTTTCTTCCCTGCTATTACCAGCATTAAGGACAGAAGGCAGTTTTTAGTGTTTGCCTCCTTGACATGGTTATATAGATGAGCACTATCTCTCAAGAATCTAAGCCAGATTGAAAGAAACAGTTGTTCTCAGTCAGTAGATATCATGTCTCTCACCACCATTTCCTGAACGGAATATTCGGAGATAGAGCTAATCCTCCCCACCCTAAATTTATTCAGGGCTTTGGAGTCCTGGTTTTGGATTTCAGGGTATAGGTAGACTGTTAGACATCAAATATTTTTCTTCAGCATGTAAAACCCAAGAAATAGAAAAAAAATCTATTTCTCTCCACTAACAAGTACTGTATTCTCATAGATACCTGGCCACTTTTGTTTTTACTGTTGTATTTCCCTATGTGACCTTGGTAGTTAACAGGAAACATACAACTAGCCTTTAGTGGTTTCTGATAAGTTTTCCTGGTTATAAACATAAACTGCTCCTATGTAGTCCTTCTTTCTTTCATGCTCTTACTCAAGTCCATTGATTCTTATCATCTGGTGGGATCACAGATGCTTTTGGAAAGCAGTTGAAAGCTATGAACCATCTCCAGAAGAAACACACATGCACACACAAATGTGTACAACTACATGTACCACTTTAGGGCTTTTACAGACTCACTACAACTCCTTGGAGGGGGGGAAAGCTTGCTCTAAGACTCATGGAGATGTGTGGGCACAGCTAAAATCCATCTAGAGCTATGCTGGGGAGTAACTCTATTAGATAAGTGATTCCTGACCTCTTGGACCAATGCCTAATGCCATGAGATCTTGCAGTCGTTGTAACTGGTGTAAAGACATTTTAGCTGAGGATTCACGAAATGCTTGTTATGGCTCTACCCCTCTGGTTGTTTAGATGCTTAATGGGCTCTCTCTGGCCTTGGTTTGTGACCAGTACAGTAAAGAGATTGGAACATAGCAGTGATTTTGATCTAACAGGGAACATAGGTGTAGGAAACAAAAGTGGAGCTGCTTGGACATAGAAAGGTGAGACACACACACACACACACACACACACACACACACACTCTCTCTCTCTCTCTCTCTCTCTCTCTCTCTCTCTCTCTCTCTCTCTCTCTCTCTGTCTCTCTCTCTCTCTCTCTCTGACATGCATACTTCCTGGGTCATTCCATCCCAGCTTGAAAGCCTCTAGGCCAGGGGACCTCCCCTGGCCCTTTCAGTTTTTGGATGAACCTGCCTTCTGTTGGCCACTCTGCTGAGAAGAGTCTCTCCACTGATTGGATCAGCTGAATTTGGGGAAGCATCTGTTCTCCCTCTTTTCATATTCCCTCCAGAAGAGAGTGGGAATGTTACAGTAAAGTATTACTGTGTGTTAAATGGCATGTGGTTTCTGAGGTCCTCATCAGTTCACATAACCCAACCTTTCAAAGAATTTTACATTTTTTCTGTAGTTGTCAGTTTAGTTTAAACATATTTTGAAACTTATGTTCTGTGACAGTTGGTTGAAAATTGGCTTCAAGCCCCCAGCTTTTAGACTGTCTAGTAATCATCGTTCTCCTACATAATTTATGTACTCATGTCTTCTGAAAAGCAAAAGTTAAATTGGAGCAAGCATTTTTTCCTACTTGCAACATCTCTAATCAAAGTTTAACCCCCTTTTAGGCTATTTCCCCCACAGTGTATTTTTTAAAAAACCACTTGACTTCAGTAAGCATTGTCGCTTGGGAATGACATTCCAGGCAAAACCTTTCACCTCACGCCGATCAAGGGGTCCTGCAAGAAGAAGTCTAAAGGGACTCTGAATATTTTTTGCCATATCATGAGCACATTAGATGAAGGGTCAAGGCGAATCTACTTCTTGAATCTTCAGGGATTGTCTTTAGCCTTAAGAATTTCTCTAAATAAATATTCTACTTAAAAGGTAGCCATAAAGCACAAATGAAGCTAATAAATACTCAGCAGACATTCCTTTAAAGAAAAAACTTTGTGAACACCATTGGATGCCAAGCAGATGTTTGGCTTTGAAAAGACTTACAAACTGTTAATGAATGTCAACCCTATATTTGCTTCCAAGAAAATATGAATAAACGTTGGAAACGTTGAGAGAATATTTCTTTCATACGTGTACAGCTAAAAGAGAACACACTGAATAAACTTCATAACTTCATAAAATGCCCATATTTTTACCTTAACATAATAATCATCTGCTCAGCCCTGCCTGTCTCATTTGCAATTCCACCTTGACTGAGTCGTATTAAAGGAACTGCATGGCTACACAACACCCTAGTAGCCAATTATGCAGTACCCCACCAGGGAAATCCATATTTGACAGGAAAATATATGAGAAATTTAAACACTACAGAATCCTACTGTGATTTGACATTATATACTTTTAGGTGTGACTCTTTTGAGGTAAACCGCCATCTCCTCTGTCACCAGTACACACACCGCACTACAGACACCCCCCGCCCCCAGTCAGAACTGCAGATTCTATAATTCTCATAACGTCATATTAACTTCTTCTGGAACATACACAGAGCATAAGTGCATAGCACAGGGAATTTTCACAAAGTGTACACACTCCTAACTTGACCAGTGCCCCCAAAGCCCCCTCATGTTCCCTTTAGTTATTAACCTCCCGAGGGTAACTACTCTTTTGATTTCTATCACCATCCCTCTTAAAATTATCTTCCTCATTCTGTTCGTTTTCTGTTTTGTATCTTACTAACTTTGAATAAGCATATATTCCTTCCGCAACTATATTCAAATTCTTAATGGATTTTTTTCTGTTCGGTGAATTTTAAATAGACACTTCTGTAGCTTTCCACTAAAGACCTCCCTAAGCTTTCCATAAATCAATAAATCAACATTTGATATTCCTCAGTCAAATAGAAATCTGCTTAGCGGATTGCTTCCAGTTCCTCAGTTCTGATTTGCTAAGGATATGATATTGGCAACCTGTGGCATTTCTCCTACCTGCCAACCTACTGACCCCATTGTGCAGGAAAGAGAAGCAGAGTTAGTTTGGTCTAACTGGCATTCCATGAACCAACCCGTGATGGCTTCTGGCGATTACCTTCTTCGTTATAACCTATCTGAGCCTCCTCACTTAGGGCAAGTTAAAGAAAGGCTTGGTATTTTGAGCAAGGAGCCAAACCTTTTCTGTAAAGGGACAGATAGTAAATATTTTAAGCTTTGTGGACTACACAGTCGCTGTTGCAGCTACTCAGCTCTGCCCTTGTAGCATGAAAGCAGCTCTAGACAATAAGTAAATGAATAATAAGACTTTAAGTACAAAAACAGGCTGCTGTCTGGATTTAGCCTTGGGGCTGTAGTCTGCAGACCCCTGTTCCGAAGTGTTTGTGGCTCATGAATGAACATGGAGGGAGGAAGTTAAGACAGAACTTCCCCAATATTGATGGAGTTTACCCCAAGCTCTCCTCCTCTCTCCAAGGAGAGTAATTTCCAGACTTTGTTTTTCCTCTAAAGCTGAGACGGTTGCCCATCTCTCCTTACCTGGCCTATGTCCCTTTCTCCATGATTCCTTAAAAATGACTGACATTTTTAAGGCACACAGTCTGGTGGCCCCATTAAACTTCTCTGTGCCATTGGCTCCAAGAAGAACCATAAAATATGGAAATATCCATATTTTAAGGAATATGAGGTATCAATACATACTTACATAACTCAGCAAGAAAAATGAGGAACCTCGGGCCATGAACATCGGGTCCTGCTCTGTCACTGCAGTGCCCTCCCTCTGTCCTAGGGAGAGTGTGGCAAATATCTTTCATTCTGGCTCCATTCTTAATTCTACCTGTGCTATCCTTCCTTCAACAGAAATGATTAACTTCAATAGTCAAACTCCATTAATTTCTTCTGTTATGGTTTGTGCTTTTGGGATATTAAAGACTTTCCATTCACAAAGGTAGTCTCTTGTGTTTTCTTCTGTTCACTTTACAGCCTCATGGTTTCCACGCAGGTCTTTAATCCAAATGGAGTTTATTTTTGTCGATGGTATGAAGGAGCAGGGATCCCATGTTATGCATTTCCACATAGTGAGCAAATTCTCTCAATACCATTTACTGAACAATTCACTCTATTCCCTCTGCTGGTGATGTCATATGCTGTAGTACTCAGGCACTGAGGCTAGACTTTCCAGGGTCTAGGCTCCCCCTTTTAATAGCTGAGTGACGAGTTACTTCTCTGGCTTTAATTTCTTCCTCTTTGAAATGGAGATAAAAATTGTTGCACTCATATAATTATGAGGAATAAATTAGTTAATGCAGAACTTGGTATTATTAAAATTTCTGTTCTTATAAATTATTGCCCTCATAGAGTTATGAGGAATAAATGAGTTAATACAGTACATGGTACCTATTATTAAAATTTCTGTTGTTCTTATAAATGGTATCTAATTTTCTTTTATATAGCCTGACTAAAAACTTCTGGTTAGAGGAATATTATCATATGTAAGGATTCTGTGTCCTAAATTCTTTTTTACCTGGTATTAATATTGGTAACCTGGCTTTCCTTTGTTTCATATGTGCCTTGTCTTTTTTTCTGAAATCTCTAGGCTCAGTTTTTCCATAAAATATAGCGGTTAAAAATACTGTGTCTAAATCTATACTGCATGGGATTGAATCCTACCTCTACCACTTGTCATTTTACCTTATTTAAGTTATATAGTCTCTCCGTGCTTCGGATTTCTCCTTTGTAAAAGGCAATAATAGTAATTTACAGGGCTTATAGGTTCTGAGAATTGAATGTGTTAGAACAGAAAAGGGCTTAGAACATAGTAGGTGCAAATAGGTGTTATATTTGCTATTACTATCAAGTGTATCTCTTTTAGACACCACATTGCTGGATCTTTTTTTTTTTTTTGAGTTGGAGTCTCACTCTGTCGCCCAGACTGGAGTGCAGTGGCCACTCCCAGCCACCGCAGCCTCGACCTGCTGGGCTCTGGCGATCCTTCCGCCTCAGCCTTCCAAGTAGCTGGAACTACAAGCGTGCGCTACCATGCCCAGCTAATTTTTGATTTATTGTAGAGATGAGGTCTCGCCAAGTTGCCCAGGTGGGTCTCGAACCCGCGGGCTCAGGCAATCCACTCACCTCAGCCTCCCAAGGTGCGAGATTACAGGCTGAGCCACTGAGCCCGGCTTGGATCTTTTTTATTTTAATCCAACCTTGAGAATCTCTTTCAATCAATTAATTTAACCCATTTATATTTATTGTAATTATTGCTGTATTAGGGCTCATGTCTTCCATTTTATTTTGTTTTCTATTTATCATGCTTTTTGTTTCTTTTTTTCCTCCCCCTAACTTCATTATCTGTATCAGGTTTTCTTAAGCTTTTAGAAATTTCTTTTTTCTAATTTGACCATCATGTATCAAGGCATCGGTGTCATTTTCTTATATATTTTTTTGGCACTGCATGGACTCTTTAAATCTAAGGACTAACCTGTATTTCTGAAAGACTACTCATAATAATTTTTCATATTTTCTCCTCTTGTTTTCTCCTTGGACTCCCTTTCTATACACATAGTTACCTCTATTTCTTCATTTCTTTTCATTTTTCTCACAATCTTTCCCTTAATTTTCTGATTTATTCTGGGACAGATTTTTTTTTTTAACTTTCAGCCTCTATTATATTGACTACTTGATTCAACATTGGAGTTTTTATTAGCAGTTATATTATGTGACTATCTTCCTTTGGCTCTTCATCATAACTGTTCTGGCTTCATGTTTCTCTCAAAGGCTGTTTATCATGCTTCTTTTAGATTCTTGTTATATCTCTTTTTACATGCTCTACCTCTTTATAAGTTGTATTTCTTTTGTGCTCATGATTCTCTCCTATATTGAAAGTTTTTCCTGTGAGACTGTTTTTCCCCACTTACCCTAACAGGCATCAATGTGCTTTTGGGGGAAGAGTGAAAGCTAAGTCCTAACGAGGTAAATCTAGAGGCAGGGCTCAATCTGAGTTTAGTGGGCCCCTGTTTCCCCCTAGTTCCTTTATCTAAGCACTGTTTGGTTACAGGCAGCCACATTCTGATGGAATTCCCTAGGGGAAGTCGGTTCTGTCAGGACATGCCTGTCTTCAGCACCTGTTCCTACCAGCCTCTGTGCCCTTAGGTTGACCAGAAAGCACTGGCTGTTCCAAGACATGGGCAGAAATTGTTTCAGCAGTTTTAGCATTAGCTCACTGGGGATATGTTGCTGGAATTGGGGTGTCTGGGGGAGACTTTGAGTTTTTACAAGTCCTAAGCATAAGCCAGTGTTTATAGTTGCAGTGAGAGAGGAGCTCCTTAGTGGCATGCAACCCAGTCCCACACCCCTCATCCTTGTCACCCTGGCTCACGTGGGGCACCATGGCACAGGAACAGTACCATGGAGAGTTTTCCCTATCTGTGTATCTCTGTGGTCCCCAGTATACCATACTTTTCCTTCATGCCATTCAGCCTCTGAGAGGTATTCACCACTTCTTGTTTCCCCAATTTCTCACTGATTTTGTTAGTCTGTTATTGTCACTCTGAAATGTACTGATCTCCTTTTTTAACTCCTGACATCTTCAGAGTTGTATTCCAGTTTCTGTCAGTAGCAAGTGCTACCAATTGTTCCATCTTCCATTAAGTACGTTTAAGATGAGAGAAGGTTCAGATTGGGCACAGTGGCTTATGCTGTAATCCTAGCACTTTGGGTGGCTGTGGTGAGAGGATTGCTTGAGTCCAGGTGTTCAAGACCAGCCTAAGCAACGTAGCAAAAAATTTTTTTAATTTTTTTTAATGAGCTGGGTGCGGTGGCATGTGTCCAAAGAACTAGGTACTTAGGAGTCTGAAACAAGAGAATCCCTTGAGCCCAGGAGTTCGAGGCTGCAGTGAGCTACAGTCATTTCACTGCTCTCCAGCCTGGGTGGTAGATCAAGACCCTGTCTCTAAAAATAAGAATAATAAATAAGATGAAAGAAGGTTTCTTGAAGAAACCTATCCACATAAAGAATTCAAACAAGAAGGAGAGGGTCATGAGGCAGGGGGCAGCAAGCTGGTTTTCTTCTGGTCCTTCCTTGCCTACCCAGAGTCACAGGAAAAGGAAAGAGAATTGCAGGGCATGTGGGCTGCAACCAGATGTCAGGAATGGGAAGAGATGGAGGGCATAGGTCTGACCACTCTGAGAGCTGGGTCATGAAGGGCACAGCTAGAGGGAAAGGCACTCTAGTCCTTCTTAAGTAGAGGCGCTTCCCAATTGGGAGCACACCAGTTCCATGGGCAAGACTCCCTGAACAGAGAGGTGGCGGGGTCACGTTCCATATAGGAAAAATGTCTCTTCTTAGAGCAAGACTATATAGCAAGACCACTATCATGTGGCTTCTTAATATTAGCTCCTGGGACAGTAGTAGCTCAATAAAAGTCCTTAAATTAATAACTCTTGGGGTAAAGGGAGGGTCCTGAGGTCTTCTGCTTTCTTTTCCTTATATTCTTCTATAGAAATTCATTGCGTATCAAAGGATCCCTAAACACTTGATTAAGTACTTGATGAATGAATGACACCTGAATACACATCCCATCTCTGCATTCTTTTCCAAGTTCAGTTCCAACTTTTTGGTCAGCATATTTAAATGATACCCACTAGGGTGTCCCATGACTGTCTAAACTTCTGAGTATCTAGGACTTCCCCAATACTTTTCCTCTGTAAATCTTTTCCTTGCATTTTTTTCTATTTATGTTTAGAGCATCATTCTCCCAGGCACCCAGATTTGGAACTTGAGTCATCTTTGAAACCACTTTTGCTTAGAACCCCCATGTGTTTTTTCTTCTCATTTTTGCTGCCCTTATCCTAGGTCAGATTCAGATATATATGCAAAACATCTTGCAGCAATCCACATTAATATTTTTAGGAACTGATTCTACTATGTTTATTTTGTATCCAAAGCTTTTAGCATCTCCTGTTTCTTAGAGCTAACTGTGACGTTAAAAGTTTCTTATGGTGACATGCAGAGGCACCCTGTCATCTGGCTCTAATCTATTCTGAATGTACCCACTTTCCCTTGAAGAAGTATATGCTTCCTGCTCCACTTTTTTTTTTTTTTTCCTGTCTTTCCCACCCATGGGAGAAAGCCTGAAGTATAATATCCTTTACATGGATCCCAAATGCTCTGGGTGCAGAACAGATTAAACAGACTTTGCTTCTTAACAGCAGTTAAAAATGAACAAGAGTTGTAATGTTAGTGTCATGGCATAAGGAGATGAATTTCTATTTCCTATAAATTTCCATTTATTCTTTCATACCAGCAGTCCCCAACCTTTTCAGCATCAGGAACTGGTTTTGTGGATGACAGTTTTTCCACGGACAGGGAGGAGGATCATCAGGCATTAGACTCTCATAAGGAGCATGCAACCTAGATCCTTCGCATATGCAGTTCACGTTAGGGTTCGCTCTCCTATGAGAATCTAATGCCACCACTCATCTGATAGAAGGAAGAACTCTGCTGACCTGCTGTGTGGCCTGGCTCCTAACAGGCCTTGGGCTGTGGCCCAGAGGTTGGGAATCCCTGACTTATACTATACAGCTGTATGCTGAGTAGAGTGCTAGGTTCAACATAACTAGATGATGTATTTTATAAAAAAAGAAAATGAACAGCAGCATTGTGAACAAACTGCTTTCTGGTGTGAACACCATAGCAAATATCTCTGCTAGAAGGAGTTTTCTTTTTTAGTGCCATTTGTAAGGCACGTTTACCAATTAATAGTTTGGGGTGTCTGCACACATATACACATACATGCATATTCAAATACACGCTATCACAGTGAAGGATCCCTATTCAAAAGACTGTCTGAATTATTGAAACTGAAGACAGTAGTTGTTTACCTGTAACCACATAAACTTCACAAAAGATAAAATGCATTGCAGGAAGAAAGTATTTTTAAAGTCACTTTCCTTTTTTTGTCCTGTGGAAAGGCTATCTGTATTTTATTTCTGTGGGCTCAGTCCCTATATTGTAAGGTCTCTGGACCTGTGACCGTATGACATATCAGCAGGTGCTGGTTTTGGAGGTGAGACTAGAAGAGTACTCTACTCACTCACCAGTCATTTGAATAGCATGGTTCTTTTACCTAGAAGTGGTTGAATTAAATTTTATTTTGTATCATAAGCTAAGTATCATTTTTAGGATTTGATATATGAGCTGCTGTTTTTATTCCAGCAATAAATTGATGGTAATTTTCTAGAAGAGTTATAATGTTTATGTAATTTTGGTACATATAACATTTTTTACCCTATTTTAATTTCTTCTTAATTTAAAACTTTACAAATGAACCTAACAAATTTCAGTGTAGAAAGATTCAAGTAAGATCTTCTAAGTTAGGTCTTTCCCTCTTCTTGTAATGTCTTTGTTAGGCAACAGAATACAAATCAATGAGAAATATACTGATATTCACTGGAGAAATCTTAAGAAGTTTGCTGCAAAGGAAAGTACAGCATATCCCCCCACTAATTGAGGCAGGCACTGTTAGCATAGCACACCATTTAGATGTAGTTTTGCAAGTTTTCTTAGGTAGATCTAATTCAGATAACCGAGAAACAAGGTGACTAAGTGTTCTGGTGTTGTTCTTATAAGTACACAATCTCCACCCCACTGGCCAGGCAGATCAGACCTGACCACCTTGCAGGTTGGAATGTGAAACTACCAGTACAAGAAATCACAGAAACAATAGGGAATTACCCCAAACACAGACATGGTGTTCTAATAAAAGCCCAAATCTAGTAAGACAGTACCTTTTCTTATTTAGGAAGTTCATGTGACCTTAAAAGGTTGAGAGATGGTCAAGAAAACTCATGACCAGATACTCTAGCCCTTCACTCTTAGCTCATGGTTTACTAAATCATCATTGTAAAACTATATAAAGCTTCTTGTCAAAGTCAAGCACATGTCCTTTCTCTTAAGGCACCTAGGTTCTCTCTTGAATGTGTCTTCCTGCTAATAAACAGTCTTAAACTATGCTTTGAACTCACTCTGAAATTCTTTTCTCTGACAAAGTCAAATAACCCATCGAACAACTAACGTCATCTGGCATCATAATGATTCTGGCCTATAAATAGTCACCCTGGAGCAGACCTCAAACTTAGTAAATGCAGGCAGTTGGTCACTGTAAAAAACACTTCAGGACAATGAATACTATATTTCTCCATATTCTTCTTAAAATTTTTTCTAGGTACACCATTTAAAGGCAACTTTATAGTAACTTTTAAGTTTATAGAATAAGTCTTTGAGATAATATTATGTTATCAGCATAATATGTGTGTGTATATATATTATATATATGAGAATTTTTTTAGATTATTAACTCCAGAACACAAACCAGTAAAATAAATTATTGTACTCCTTTTGGGTACCTATGAAAATTTCCTTAAATTATTATTATATGTCTGTATATATACATGTAAATATAATCGTATTCATATTTTATTCAGAAAGGTGATTCATTTAGCTAATCCCATTAAAAGAGTTCAAAACAAGGCTTATATAAGGTAGACCTTCTATATATTTCTTAGCTTAAAGGGTAAAAATTTTCAGTGCTCTGATCTAATGTTCACAGGGCAGTGAGAGTTACTACATAGCAAATAAAAAAAATAATGAATAACATGTGCAGAGACTATAGCCAAAATAATATCTGAAAAGCACATTGCACTCAATGCACTTCTAGGTTGTATGACAGAGGACCACCCTCTGTTTGTGGAGCCACAGGGAAGAGAAACAGACCTTTACAGTATACACTGGATGTGTAGTCTTTTTCCATAGTGTCTCTTGAACTTCTCCCAAAGAAGAAAAAGTGACTGTGGAAGCAAACTGTGAATAATTTAAATCCTGATGCAGACCCACACGTAGTTAAGAAAAAAAATCTAGGGGAAGAAAATAGCACATTTATGTTCCAGAATTATTCATTGGGTCACCGTTGGTGCTTGTGACATTTACATTTTAGATCTTCTCAGCCATGGATATGTGGGGATTTTTTATAGACATGGAAAGAATTAACTTGTGTGGTAAAATTGTTCTAGACTATTATGAAAATTGTCCAAATATAGAAGCAAGTGTAAAAAAGTGAGGAAAGTTAATAAACGCTGAGTAGAGTGAGTGTCTTTTAAGAGTTAGAAACACAGCAGTAGAAAGGAACATATTCTAGAGAATTTTGAATGTGAAGTTAAAGAAATGTAATATGTGCTACTTCTGTTACCTAAAGTGAACTCTTCTCTCTTTGTCAAGGCCAAGTTAAATTCTAACTTCTCAAGGCTGCTTCTTCCAGCCCCTGCTGGTTTCTAAAATTACTGAGTATGAGCAGTCCTATCAAAAAGCTGTATGCTACACTCATTCTTAATGCCTCACCATTTTGTCTCGCTATATTGCACACTTCCTTGTAGCAAGGTACAGTTTCTTTAAAGGATGCTATAAACATGATAGAAGATCTTAACTGACCTCAACTTGACTAACCTTCAGTCCCCTTCAGCCACTTTCCTTCCCTAGGGCCTCCTGCCAGATACGCACAGCGTACTCTGCTCAGACCTCAGATTTTTTAATGTTTATATGCCCCCTTGCTTCCATGAGTTGATTTGGTGCTTCCTAAGTGGTACTTATTCCTGCCATATGCCATAATAATGATCATTTAGCTAAATATTTTGTCATTGAGATCATCTAGTTTCCTAGCTATTGCCAAGAAAACCAGGTATAATGCTGTAGAACGATTTCTTGAGTTGCTAAAAAATTTGCTGTTGAATTTGGGATAGGTAAGATAGCTATAAACTGGGATAAATGGAACTGGGCATGGTGGCTCGCACCTGTAATCCCAGCACTTTGGGAGGCTGAGACAGGAGGATTGCTTGAGCCCAGGAGTTTGATACCAGCCTAAGCAACATAGTGAAACCTTATCTCTACAAAACAAATGATCAGCCAAGTATGGTGGCATGCACCTGTAGTCACAGCTACCTGGGAGGCTGAGGTCAAAGGATCACCCAAACCCCAGGAGGTCAAGGCTTCCATGAGCTGTAATCGTGCTACTGCACCCCAGACTGAGTGACGAGTGGGAACTTGACTCAAAAAAAAAAAAAAAAAAAATTAAATTAACTGAGTTAGGTGAAATCATGGCATTCTAGTCTCCATGTTTGTGAAGCAAACCATGACCTGTGCCTTGTGGTTGAGAATTATGCAACAAAAATGTGCAGAATTTCAAACAGCAGATCCCTATGCAAAGTAAGATTCATTGCCCTACTTCACAAATGTGTATATATATTTCGAGTTAAATGTTTTAAGAATATGTATTTTGTTTTTTATGAATTCCCACTGAAATCTAACACCTTTATCCACCAACTGCTATTTCAAACTCATCAGGTATAAGGACTTCCATTATTTCTTGAATCTTCTTCCAAGCCAGTCTTTTGCGTTTAACTTGCTAACAGAAGCAGATGCCCCTACTAAGTAGCAGCTGTAGCATATTTGGGGGATGCCTTTCATTATATCATCAGCAGCATCTTTTTTTTTTTTTTTAAACACAGGTATTGTTCTTGCTAAGGGCATTCCTACTCTTTGGTTTTAACCCCAGAGTATACCATACCCAGGGAACTGGATGAAAACCCTCAACCAATTTTAATTTGAGTATATTGAAAATTGCATCATCAAGGAGAGAAAGCAGTGGTCGGTTGTAATCTAATCACCATGAAGAAAGAAAACTAAATTTAGTCCAGCTCTTTTCTGATGCTTCTTTAAATAGCTAATATGAGCTCGCCACGCTAAGCTCTCTCCTTTATTACAGGTTCAGTTTATGACAAAAGTACTGCCACTTCCGAGTTCCCTTGATCCCATGATGTGACTCCAAAATGTGCTCATACCATTAACCTGTGAGTGGGAAGGTGATGATGTTTCCAAATGCTTCTCTCTTTTCACTCCCGTTTCCTGTTTGCTTTCTAGCTTTCTAGATCGTTCCTTGGTGAGCATTCTTTTTTGACATCCACTAAGTGTCAGCTGGGGTCCATGCTCACACATTGGCCTAGAGCCAGTTGTCCTACCAATTTATATCAGCCTGTTAAGAAAAATTAAATCAAATGTGAAAATGAAATGAAAATTGCTTCGAAGAAAAATGGGGGCTCACAGTGAAATAGCCCATTAATGGGCTGCAACATAGTCATTCCTGCACTGAGTTCACGGTTGTGTCATTTTGTACCGCTGCCAGACTCTAAAAGGAAATCCAAAGAAAAAATTAAAAATAATTTTTTCATAGAGAAGCCATTTATTGAGTATCTATTTTGGACCAGGTGCTAAAAGTGCAAAGAAGAGAAGACAAATTCACTCTGCAAGCAACTCACAGTCTAACGCAATGATTCTCAAACTTGAAATAGAAACCAGAGCTTCTCCAGTGGAAGCAGTTCAGAGAGTAGTGGGGTGTCCTGAAGGCACACACTTCTGCAGTACATCTGCTGCTAGGAATTTTTCCTACTGAATTATCAGGAAAATATACAAAAATGTATTGACTCTTCCAGGGTAATGGTGTTCTTTTTCTTTTTTTGGTGTCAGGGTCTCACTCTGTCACCCAGACAAGAGTGTATGGCAAGATCCTCTGGCTTAAGTGATCCTCCTGACTATCTGGGACTTTAGAGACAGGCTACCACACCTAACTTTTTGTTGTTGTTGTTGTTGTTGTTGTTGTTTTAGGAGATCTCACTATGTTGCCCAGGCTGATCTTGAACTCCTGGGATCAAGCAATCCTCCTGCCTCAGGCCCCCTAAAATTCTGGGATTATAGGCATAAGCCTCATGCGTGGCTCATTTTTAAATAGACTAATAAATGACTTAG
>CAUYQG010136266.1:0-21828 GCA_963574415.1 Tarsius wallacei | reverse complement strand
GGGCTCGGTGGCTCAGCCTGTAATCCCGCGCCTTTGGGAGGCTGAGGTGAGTGGATTGCCTGAGCCTGAGGGTTCGAGACCCGCCTGGGCAAGCGAGACCTCATCTCTACAATAAATCAAAAAAAAAATCAGCCAGGCGTGGTAGCGCGCGCCTGTAGTTCCAGCTACTCAGAAGGCTGAGGCGGAAGGATCGCCGGAGCCCAGCAGATCGAGGCTGCGGTGGCCGGGAGCGGCCACTGCACTCTAGTCTGGGCGACAGAGTGAGACTCCAAATTCAAAAAAAAAAAAAAAAAGAAGTTATAATGGACATCTTATGCTCTCTCATTTTTTGACTATAAGAATCATCATATCACCGCTATTATAACTGATATTTATTGGACACACACCACACGCCAAGAACTGTGCTAAGCACTTTAAGGACCTGAACTTGTAGTCGCATATATTTAACTTCTTCCCTTCTTCCAACACCATATTTCTTCCTTCTGTCTCTTACACTGTCTCATGGTCTCAGGTGATCTGAAACTTACATTTCCAATACAGAATACCAATCAAGTATCCAGAATGGTAAATCTTAATGCCTGTTAGAAATTTATTATTGGACGGTTCACAGGCACATTCAATATTGACAAAGCCAAACTCACTTTCTTTCCCCAAACATGCTCCTTCTTCACCACTTACTATCCAAGTAAATGGTCACTACAATAACATATGTAGATTACTCACAGAAGAAAAGCACAAAACACAAAAATGCCTGTGTCACTGAGTAACAGAAAATTATATTAACCCTCACAGGAAAAGAGATATTATATCAGCTATCTGTTTTTCCTTGCTTTCTCTTACTTTCAATTGAAAAAATTTAGTGAAAACAGCCAGATTATTTACAGCATTAGCGTACACTGTCCTGGTAACCATAAAGATGACAACTATGACATAAGTTAATTCAGAGCCTATTATACGGCCAAGGCCCTATTTAACAGTTAGTGTTAAAATATGAGTATTTCTAATCAAGTTCTTCCCATATAATCAGGTTTAGAAAATAATATTATTCTTTTAGGATTTAATTCATTCATTAGAAAGATATCACATTTTATCATGGGGCTTATTTATTAAAATCTTTTAACCAGTCATATTTAAAATAGCTTTCCTGTAATGTTAATGTTTTAATTCATACTATTAATTTCCAGCATAACACATTTACTGTGAAATGTGAGTAAAACAAAATGAGGTGTTAAGTCAGTTTATTTAAACTGTTTTCAGTTTTTGAAAGCATTTACTGATCAGAAACTTTTAACTAAATATTATATCTGACAAAGTAACAGAAGTAAGAAAAAAAGAGTACTATATGACAAAACTATTGAGGACAAAACAATTAAGGATCTTCTTTGGAATTAAAGAAACATATAACATCCTGAAGCATGCAAAATTGAGTTCTTTTTAATATTTAATACTCTCCTAGGTATGGTTCTATTCTCAGATTTTCAAAGATTAATCATCTTTTTCATTGTAACCTACATTTAAGGGTACCTTGATTTTAGGAATGCCAGTTTCCACTTTAACTGCCCTCTTATAATGCTACAAATGCATTCATTGTAATAAAGTAAAATGCTCATAAAAAGAAATATCTATTGGGCACCTAACATTTTCTACAACCTATATGAAGTATAGCAGTGGACAAGAAAAGATGATTGTAGTTCTTCCTGTACTCTAGAAGAAGATATAAATAACGTTTCGTTTGATGTCATTTGACAGATAATTATTGAGCAACAGTTACTTGCCAAAAACTTTATGAGGCTGAATCTAGTGCCATAAAAGGCAAGCAAAATCCCTGTTGTAGTCATCCATTTTGTGCTGTTATAAAGGAATATCTGAGCCTAAGGGGGGAACAACAATTTTATTGGCTCGTGATTCTGAAGACTAGAAAAGTACAAAATTAGACATCTACATTTTGTGAGGACCTCAAACTTCTTCCATTCATGGTGGAAGGTGAAAGGGAGCTGTATAGAGGTTATATGGTGAGAGATGAAGCACAAGAGGCAGGTAGATGCTAGGCTTGTTTTTAACAACCAACTCTGGAGGAAACTAACAGAGTGTGAATTCACTCATATCCAAAGCAAGGCATTCATGAGCAATCTGCTCCCATGACCCAAATACTTCCTACTGGATCCCCACTTCCAACATTGGAATCAAAGTTTAACATGAGGCTTGGGAAAAATAAATATCCAAACTATAGCACCTATCATCATGGTTTTGCATATGGCCATTCACTCTTCCCCCATGGTAATGGGAAAATAAGCTCTAGGGTACCCACATCTCTTGTTAAAATCATCTGAAAACCATTACAACAAAAATAATTTTACTCATAGGAGTTTCTTAACCTGCTTTCTGTCATAACAATTTTACCAAGCATTAAAAGATAGCTAATTTTTTCAAGAAAATGTTTCCTGTCAGGTTTATCAGAAATTATTTTGAAAATGAGTTTTAGTTTTTGAGCTATGAAAACAGATATTTAATTACAGACTTTAGGAGATTTGATTATCCTTAACATTTTGATAAAATATATACATTGTGTCAATAATAGCTTCAAAGGAATTGAATGCTTTTTCAATTTTTGACTTTGAGTGTATCTTTCAAAGTCTCCCAAAATATGTTTACAAAGACTGCTCTAATGTAATCAGGATTAAGTGAGCAAGATAAGCATTGTCTCTACCATCTCTATGACTGAGGCATATGTTTAAATAGCATAGGAATTAACAGAAGGGGATAATGATTTTGATTAATGTGACATGACCAAATATTAAAAAGAAGTATGTTTTAACTATTATTTAGAGGGATAATATAAGGGGCAACCCCCAAAACCCAGAATTTATTTATAAAAAATTGTTTATTCTTACATATTTAAACTTCTGTCACCTTTAAAGTACTCTCCATGTGATGCAATGCACCTATCAAGATGCCTTTTCCATTGCTCAAAACAGTTTTTGAGCTTGTCAATTTTGATGACTTTTAGTGCTTCTGCTATTTTTTGTTTCACCTCTTCCATATCAGCATAACATTGCCCTTTGAAGACTTTTTTCATTGGGGCAATAAAAACAAGTTGCCTGAAGTGGGATCAGGTGAATAGGGAGGGCGAGGCATGGGAGTCATGCCATCTTTAATCAAAAACTGCTGAGCACAGCATGGCATGGGCAGGTGCATTGTAAATCAGTCATCATTAAATGGGCAAATGCGTTGAAAGAATCTAAAAAAAAAAATTCACTGAAGCTGGACATAGCCTCTCATAACAACACTAGCTAGTATACGAATGCTGGTAGGTACCGAGAACACTTACATATCAGGGGAAGCCTGTACTACAAGGGTTCCCCACTCCAAAAGACTATTCCAGTTTTGGGGGATCCTCTCTGGTTTATATTTATCTATACTGACAAAACATTTTCAAGATTAGGAACAATTCTTTTACAAAATATTTTTTCCCTGATTATATAACTTAATCAATCACTTGAGGAAATTCCCAGAGTTTCAGCAAAGGTTTTTGAGTGGTTATGCAGAACTGAGTGTTCTGGTCATGAAGCCATCAAAGCAAGTTATAAACGAATGGATCACAGATCTAGATAAGAAGTGATGATTATCTAAGTGGTCCACATTTTATACACGAGGAGACTGAAAGTAAATGGCTTTCCAAAGCCAGAGTCAGTCTGAGGTTACCAAGCCTCTCGAGGGTGGCCTAATTCTCTGAGTTTATTTAGTGGAACACAAAACGATGTAAAGTCAAATATCCTCTAGCTACGAGATTATGATTCTTAAATTTCCGTAACCACTATCTGAGTTGTACTGAAATGTATCACATGAGTAGAAGTGTGTAGTGGTCCTCGGACACTTCCCAACATATTGAATGCAACAAGAAATATTTGTCTTACGATCATCTTAACCATAATGGCAAATTTGAAAGAACAACAAAATATGGCCAGGAACATTGAGGATATGCAATCATGTATCAAGTTCAGATATCACAATCTTTGCCAAATTTTACATTTTTTAAATCTGTTGTTCTATGTACTTTGGAATAAACAAACACAATGTTTGGCAGAAAACAATTCTGTCAAAGAATGGTTGTACTGTTTGCATAGACATCTGTAACCTTCAGTTACTGAATTCGTTAATCTCATAACAGTGAATAAACAGCTTTATTGTATAGTCTTTTAAACTACACTCCACAAAACACTTTTTTAGTATAATTTCCTAATGAGGACATACTGCAATTTAAAACCCTTAGCTACTGCAATATAAAACATTTTTATATGTGATAGAAAACAATGATATATACAGTTAAAAAACATAAACAAGCCGGGCTCGGTGGCTCAGCCTGTAATCCCGCGCCTTGGGAGGCTGCGGTGAGTGGATTGCCTGAGCCCGTGGGTTCGAGACCCGCCTGGGCAGGCGAGACCTCATCTCTACAATAAATCAAAAAAATTAGCCGGGCGTGGTAGTGCGCACCTGTAGTTCTGGCTACTCGGAAGGCTGAGGCGGAAGGATCGCCAGAGCCCAGCAGGTCGAGGCTGCGGTGGCCGGGAGCGGCCACTGCACTCTAGTCTGGGCGACTGAGTGAGACTCCAAATCAAAAAAAAAAAAAAAAAAACATAAACAAGATACATTTAAAAGAAAGGAAGAAGAGAGAAGTCCTAAGGAAGTAATAAAATTATTTTCACTAATTTGTTGGATTCTTCAGAAAGAAAAATCACTGAAATAACAGACAAGAAAGAAGAAATAAAAACTGCAATTACATGTTTACTGATAACTATGTGCCAGAAACCATGCTAAACATTTAGTCATATTTAAGCATCTTCAAAACAATTGCAGGAAACAGTTATTATTACCCTGATTTAATAAGAGAAAAAACTTAGGCCCTGAGTTGCTGATTACTCATTCATCCATTTATTCAAAAAATAGTTGTTGGATACATGATAATTTCACTTCAGCTTAAACTCTTTTACAGATTACTTGATGACAATAAAAGATCAGATTCCTGTAAAACAAACAAACACACAAACAAAACAAAGAAAAATCCACACAATTCAATGTCTGCCATGTTTACTACTTTATTCAGTGAGCAAAGACATGGATGAGCCCCAAAGTCATGGAGCTTAAAATGTAGCAGGGGAGATAAGCAATAAAAATAAATACATGTTTGAGGTCTTGGAAAGAATGAAGAGGAAAATGTAGGCATAATAAGGAATGGTGGGTCATAACATACGATTTGATATTCCCATTTTAAGTGGGTGATTAAGTTTGACAGCTCTACTAAGCAAGTATTTGATTAGCAGACTACATCAAGTGAGGTAGAGAATCATGGTGATGAGTGAGAATATTTCAGAGAGGAAATACCAAGGGCTAAGATCCTATATGCAGATTACCCAGAGTGACTTAGCTGGGAAGTGATGGGGCTAAGGCTTGAATCCTCTTCTTAATGACTTCAGCGCCTGTCTTCATACCAGAATTACAGAATATCAGAGTTTATCTTTTTCTCATGAACTCACCCACATTGAACTATTTCAGACTTTAAGTTGTAATAATTAAAAATAAAAAGTAATCGCTTATATATTTGCATACTTTATAAGTATTTTGTCACTTAGCTTTTAATAATTGATATACCATAGTTGTACATATTTTGGGGACATATGCTATGTATTCAATGTGTAATAAAATCATTATAGTTGGAATATCTGTAACCTCACTTATCTTTCCCTAGTGTTGAGAACATTGCAATTTTTCTCTCCTGATTATTTTGAAATACACAATAACTTATTGTTAACTATAATTTCCCTACTACACTATCAAACATTAGAACTTATCCTTTCTATCTAACTGCATATTTTCACCTATTAATAAACTTCTCTTTACTCCACCCATCACAATCTGCACACACTTTCAGCCTCTAATAACCATGGTTCTATTCTCTACCTCTATGAAATCCACTTTTTTTTTTTTTAGCTCCTGTGTATGAGTGAGAACATGTGATATTTATCTTTCTGTGTCTGGTTTATTTCGCTTAACATAATAACCTCCAGTTCCAGCCATGTTGCTGTAAATAACAGGATTTCATAAATTTTTTGTGTGGCTCAATAACATTTCAGTTTTCATGGGCTCTTGTATAAATATTTTAAATTTATAAATGAATAAATATTTTGTGTTTTTAACTGTCTAATTAGAACAACTAAAAATTATGATATAAAATACTGATTTTACCACGACGTTTCAGAGTAGAAATTTTACTTGTTATCTGTTATATTTTGTTCCTTTCTGACCATGATAATGACCTTCAGGGTGGTCTTTATTCTCAATTGCATTTTTCCTGAAGAATTCAATTATAGTTATGAATTAATCTCTTCTAGCAATGCATTTTACACAATTATTTTGATGCATTTTCACATCATCTATTTTGTGTTTATGCAATACCTTACCATTCTCTTGAGTAGCATCTCCCAACATGCATTTATTCATTTCCCCAAAATGCTAGTGAGATCTCACAAATGCCAAGTGCAGAAAACCAGCACAAAGAGGTTGAGGCGATTTTTTTCCCATTCTGTGGGCTGCCTCCCACTTCTTTGATGATTTCTTTTGCTTTGCAGAAGCATTTCAGTTTAATCTCAGTCTATCTCATCTCTTATGGCATGGACATCTAGGGTTTTGATCAGTGATTGGTTTTCTACTTGGGTTTCTGTAGGGGTGTCTCCTGCATTTTCTAAGATTCTTTTGCCTATTATCACATCTTTCCAACTGTAAATCTAAATATATTCTTCAATGTCAATTGCATTTTATTCCAGGGCTTGGAACTGTAGGATGTTGTCCAAAGAAAGGTGAAGTTAAGGAGGAGAAATGATAACCAGAAATTAAGAGAAAAGCCATGCTTATTGTCTTCAAAAGAGAACAGAGATTCTACTAGTCCAGTCTTCTTTGTGGCAATGCCCAGGCAAATTCAGAGTTAGCACACTCACAGAGGAAATGGGGACTCAGAGGCATCATATGATCTCCTACTTGGCCAAGAGAGTGCCACCATCATTGGTCAACTCTATAATCATCTTCTTATATTTACTGATCACACCTGGGTGAAATGAGAAGGTCTAGAAACTAGAGCTGCACACAGTAATGACTGTGGACAGAGGGCTTCAACCACATTCACTCAGCAGGAGTGTACCTCGTCAATATAAATACTGCATAAAGGCATGCCAACTGGGTTATAGAACTGTAGTCATTACCTGTTTCAGCGTTAACCAAGCCCATATTTATTCCAATCCACTTTTTCATAACAGTTCAATTAAAGACCTGTGGCTACTTACAAGTTTCATGTCTTATTTAAATGGTAATGTAAGCTCTTCCCCATTCCCATCCTTGTTTAAAAGAATCATGAAAACATATCTCAGCAATCTGACTTCCATCTTTTCTATTACATGAGGCATGCTAGAGTTTCCTGGGTACCCCACCTATCCAAATGCGTTTGAGACAATCGATAAGACAGGAACTAAAGTAAATGGATAGACCCAACCAGAGAAAATATTGTCCATCTGTGACCTCAGGTGTCTCAGTGGCATGTAAAAACAACTGCTTGTACATTTAATTTATAAATTAATAGCACTAACCTTCCTGTTTGATTTTTATTATCTGCTGTATTTCTTTATAATCCTATCCCATTAACAGTACATCTGATTCAAACTAGTCCTCCTCAAACAGGATGGTAGTTATCTCTGAGAACCACCACAGTTCACCTTGGAGTCCCTTGGATTTTGCTACAGAGGTTTTGGTAGCCATGAAAGGGAGAGCTTGTGTTTATCTTATACTTTAGCACATGGAAAGATCTAGCTGTGATTCTTGGCATTGGTCGGACACTGTGTTGATAGATGCATAAAATGCCTGATTTTGTTTTCTCAGAAACCATATCTCAAGCATGCCATTTTCTTTGTCTATAATTAGAGGATAATATCTCTCCTGCCCACCTCACAGAGCTGTAATAAGACCCAAATGAGATAATGTATATTTTAAAAACTGGAAATTATAAAGTATCAAATTATAGAAGAAGGCAGAGAGAAATAGCCTCTACAAAATACCTACTGTTTACCCACACTTTACAAACATAGCCTCATTTAATTTTTACAATAACTCTTTTAAGAAAGGAGATTCAGATAACCTGAGTACTTTCTCAAGCAGACAGTTCAGATTAGCTGAGTAATTTCATAAGTAGGCAATGGCAGGACCAGCAATTAATCCTATGCTGTTTAAATCCCTGTTATTTTGTACATAAAGATAAGAATAAAAGACAGTATCAGCCGGGCTCGGTGGCTCAGCCTGTAATCCCACGCCTTAGGAGGCTGAGGTGAGTGGATTGCCTGAGCCCGCGAATTCGAGACCTGCCTGGGCAACTTGGCAAGACCGCATCTCTACGATAAATTAAAAAAAAAATCAGCCAGGTGTGGTAGCACATGCCTGTAGTTCTGGCTACTCGGAAGGCTGAGGCGGAAGGATTCCCGGAGCCCAGCAGGTCGAGGCTGCAGTGGCCGGGAGCGGCCACTGCACTTTAGTCTGGGTGACAGAGTATGACTCCAACTCAAAAAAAAAAAAAAAAAGACAGTATCTATCTGGCTAAGTTATTTCAACACTTTATACCTTTTTCAGATGTATGTTGATAAAAAGATAAGAGTGAGGGACAAAGTTAATTCTTATACAATCTTTAAGTCAACATAATGAAGTATAAATAGTACCAGCTGGAAAGAGTGAAAAAAATTCAGTGGTTCTTCTCTTGACTATTTGCATGCCACTGAGAAGTCACTCAGGAAGATTGTCATGAGTAACTTCTGCCTACAGTGCATTGTAGTTGGGAGTGGAAAATAAAGATAATTAAGGCACTGCTCCTGCCCTTAGAGAGATGATGTGTGACCAATTATTCAATAAAATCTTGTTAGTCTTCAACAGAGGTGTATCATCCAAAGTGCTAGGGACCTGCAGTTTGAGCATTAGTGCTTTAGAGTATGTAGAGTATAATCAAGTGCAGCAAAGAGAACGAAAATTTCGGGGTAGAGGTAGAAAAGCCAAAGTCACTAAAATGTGCATATTTGGAGAGCAGTGATACTCCTCTCTAGATCCCATTTTCCTCATCTGTAAAATGAGGAGATTGGATACCAGCATCACTAAATATCTATTATGCTTTAATGTGCCAAGTTTCTGTTGTTGTCTCTTTTGACTTCCCTTTCTAATATTCCACATTTAGTGTAAGAGAAATTTAATTGCTTGAAGTAACCCATTATTCTGCAAAAATAATACAATTAACTTTAATATGGGCAATTCACTGACAGGCTTATCCACTCTGAACTGTGAGCTTTTGAAAAACATTAAAAACCAGGCTACTTGATGGCTAAGACTTCCCTTAACAAGCAGTGATTGTATCCCTGAGCACATTTGGTTCTCTTATAGGCATTAAAACAACAGGGGTCTGTATTTCCACTGAGTTTTAAAAGGGTTAAGTGTCAGACATGATCTATTACTGAGAACTGTCATCTAAAATGGATGAGGCTACTGCCCTTAGAGAAAGGATCATTGTTGGCCATCAAAGAAATAGGACTGACATTCAGTCACCCCACTACACTTTAAGGTGAAGGATCACTTTAGGCAAATAGCAGGCAACTTATAAGTACTTATTTTAAGAAATTGCTCCCATAGTTCCTAAAAAATACCTTCTGTAAATGTTGGCCAAACAGTTAATCAACTCAAGAGTCAAAAATATTTCCCCATTTGATTTATTTTAGATTCCAAAGGAAAGAAACATATAGAAGCTAGTGGTTAATGAGGAGGGAAAGATCTCTCTTAATTCACAGAGGCAGTCAAGGATTGAAAGCTGAACTAAAATACAAGGTCCACTTTTTAAAAGAAATCCTCCTCCCTTCGCTGAGATAGTTGGGCGTTTCATATATGGTTTGGTTCCCCTAAATACACATACTAAGGGGATTTTTTTAGTGGGGTTTCATTAAAATGTTTTGGAAAATAGAGGAATTTTCTTTTTTAAAAAAATTATTTTATTTTAAAAATGTGGGGTGCAAGTGAGGATTAGGTACCTACGTGGTCATAATATAGGTAAAGTGTGGGTACCCTTATTGATGTCATGGGCACCCCCTCCCCTGACAGTGTCCCACTACTGCCAATCCTCTTCTTATAATATTATGATAAACGTTCAGGGTCCACTTATTAGTGAGTACATGTGGTACTCAGATCTTTGTTTCTGTGATAAATCACTGATTATTAGACTCTAATTCCATCCAGGTTGCAGCAAAGTTCATAATTTTGTTTTTCCTTATGGCTGCATAATATTCCATCATGTAAATGTGCCACATTTTCTTTATCCAGTGCACTTTCAATGGGCAGCATAGTTGGTTCCATATTTTTACTATTGTGAATAATGCGGCAGTAAACATGCATGTGCAGATATGTCTATTATAGAGTGATTTGAGTTCCTCTGGGTATATTCCCAGAAGGGGGATTGTTGGGTTTTATGGAAGATCAATTTTCAGATTTTTTTAGAAATCACCACAATGTTTTCCACAGAGGTTGTACTAGTTTACATTCCCACCAACATTGTAGAAGTGTTCCTTCCCTTTTCCCCATATCCTCTCCAGCATCTGTTGTTTTTTGAGGTATTGACAATGGCTATCCTGACTGGAGTTAAGTGGTATCTCAGTGTGATTTTAACTTGCATTTCTTTGATGACTAGTGAGGCTTAGCATTTTTTCATGTATCTGTTGGCTGCTCATATGTCTTCTTCTGAGAATTGTCTATTCCTATCTTTGCCCATTTTTAAATAGGGTTGTTTGTTTTTTTCCTTTCGGCATGTTTGAGAGGAATTTTCTTGTGTGAAATGCTGTGCATAGGTAATAGGTCTCCTCCAACATTTTTACTATAAAACATTTGTAAAATACCAATTTTGCATTTTATTTTTTTCAGTATGTCTATTTTTTTCACATGCACCAAAGTGCAAATTCTGATCTCAAATAGAGTATGGGGGATAGGTAGAAAATTCAGCCACATCATATACAGTTGCTTGGTAAGACTGAATGATCAGATTTCCTCCTTGGAATTTAGACCAGAATCTCTTCAAAAGAGAAACTGTAGAAGACTTGATAGAAACAACAACAAAAATTTTATTCTTGTGCCTACCAACCTTAAATAATGAATAGCATTAATGAAAGACACTCTTCTCTGGGATTTCTGGACCATAATAGAAGGTCCAGGCTATTGTTTTGAGAAAGATCAAAACCAGGATATTGGTTATCTCGTCTCCCCAAATAATCTTCATCATATAATTGGAAATGAGTGATATTTTGACCACTACAATAGCTATATCTAAGGTATTAGAAAACAATTTTCCTAGGAACTTGATCTTAACTTTCTTTCTATTCATTGAAATGAGACTTGCTTCCCCGTGTAGGGACAAGCAGCCCACACATGGAGATGGAAACATCATGGGCCTGATCTCAAATAAAGACACCTGTGGATCCATCCTTTGTCCTTCAGCTCTTCTCTGAACCTAAGTCCAAATTGGCATTAAGCAGAGCCCAGATCAGGATTATTTCTAAGCAATGGGCCCTGCAAACCTAGTGACTCTAGGGGAGGGTTTCCCAAAGTGTGCTCCTTGGAACACATACATAGGCATCAACTGAATCATTGTTTAAAAAAATTAGATGTCTAGACCCATCCAGAACTGTTAAAATTCATATACAGGTTTTATCTTTCCAAGTGATTCTTATGTTCACCAATGTTTGGGAATCCCTAACCTAGGTCAATGACAGGAAACCCTAATAGATAATGAAATTGTAGATTATAAAATTGCTTGGTATAATATACCTGGCTGCCCTCCCTGATAAATGATAGTCAGTCTTCTAGAATAGCCAGAAAAAAGTGACAAGTTGATAAATAGGGATCAGTATTACAGTTGTTGAAACCTCACAATAAGGGCCACAGCACATAGAAAATTCCTACATTTAGAATATAAAGTATATGGAATCCTGGAGCTGGACCTCTAAAGCATGAAAAAGTTGTACAAGTAGCTTATCCATCATTTCAGTCTTTAATTTTTTCAATGTTGACTTCATTTGCAAAAAGAAAAATTAATCCTATTTCTTTATAGCCCCCATCTGTGAAGATTGTGCATAGACATATTCTTTAGCTTTACCCCCTTAACCCCAAACTGGATAGCAAGGTATTCTCAACATCCTGCAATGATTTTGACTCATCTACCTATCACTTCTAAACCTAAGCACCAGAAAAATCACAATGGTTTCTCCCTGCAGGGTCACTGATTTGTTTCCTGCTGTCTAGAATGTAAGACATTTTGTTTCACCTTCATGAGAAGTGGGGACCTGGAAGCACTGCCAAGCTTCAACACATAACTTACTGGGCATTTGCCATGTCCTCATGTAACCATTTATTCCAGATGATTTTCTTTCTACATTCTTATTACTTCTGGCCCTTTAAATCTGATCATTTTTATTTTACCTCTTACACAGCCCTAGGTAACAGACACCAGCAGGTACCATGAGTCATGCTAAGTGTTTCCCACAAAGCAGCAGAGTATGATCGAGGTAACAAAAAGTGCTTTGTTTAACACAGTGGGTAAAAATCAACCACACTTCATAATATATCCCATGTCTCTTGTCAAGGGGAAGGAAATGAGCATTACTTGTAGTGGTACCTTTGTAGAAATCAGTTCAGGTAACAGAACATTTAATCTGTGCCATTTGTGATAATGAAATGCTAGAGACTAATTCAATTGCTAGATTCAGCTGATTTTAAAATCATTATAACCCATCCATTTATTATTTAATCTTTGCCAGTCACTATGAGTTTGCCAGGCACTCAGAGTTTATTAACAATAGAAAGAATATAGTTCAAAACAACTAAATCTATTATCTTTCAGGGAAAGTAGAAACTTGCTGAACCTAACCAGTCAGCAAATGATTCATGCACATAATCGGTTGCCTTAATTTATAAACTCTTACTTAAGGGGTTGAAAGGTAGAAGTAAAAGCATTACTTTTCCCTTCACCATACTTGCTTTCCATACTCCTCTTCACACCATTGCTCCAAGCAAGGATTTCAGGAAACTTCTCAGACAATAAAAGGAGAATTCTGATCTCTGTAACGTTAGTACCTTGCATCGCCAAGCCCTGATGGCTCTCTTATACAACCATTGCTTTCTCAGACTTCTTACTCTGGATGTTTTCCACTTTGGAACTTCTCAGAGCTACCATATTCCGCTTTCAGCATTAATGAATATAAACCCAAGCAAAGAGACACTAGGCGTTATTGCCTGATTGGGCACTATGTACCATAGTGGCTAAAGCATTTGCTCTAGAGCCAGGCTTCATAGGTTTAACTCTTGGCTCTGAGATTTTTGGCAGGTGATTTAATCTTTTTGTGACTTGATTTATTTATTTGTAAATTGGGGATAATATCTTAAGTACTTGTGATGATTGAAAAAATTACATATATATATAGAGAGAGAGAGAGAAAGAGAGAATACTTTAAAAAGTTTCCAAGTTCTGGCATGCAAATGCCATGAAAACTTGCAGTACCTCCCTTTTTGGTCCCAAAAGACACTTCTTTAATATTTTTTTAATAGTCTGAAACACTATTTTACTATTACTATTGTAATTATTAACATCTTAACATCCAAGCATACTTTTAGTGTCTTCATCAGAGATGTTTGGATATAAAAGGATATAAAGCCATGGAAAATACCTAAAGCAAAACAAATACCAGAAAGTAACATTAAAAAAATATTAAAGCAGTGTCTTTTGGGACCAAGAAGGGAAGTACTGCAAGTTTTCATGGCGTTTGCGTGCCAGAACTTGGAAAGCCCTTAGGATTTTTAAAGCAGATCCTCTCTCTTAGTTTTTTGGCAGTCATATGGTCCCTTCCCCCTAGTCCAATAAACTATGGCCAACGGTCCGGAATCATGGGTCTCATTAGTCCACTTAGTAATTAGTGCAGGAGTGTTTAGCCCTGTGAGAAAGATGAGAAAGAGCTTAGAGAGGGCATATAGATTATTTTGTCTACTAACCATAGCATGAAGCATGCTGGAAATATTCCCATTATACCTTGGCAGGCTGCTGGCATTTGTCTCCATCTATCCATAGGCAAAGAGCAAATTTTTTTTAAAAAATGAAAGAGACCAGTGGTAAGCTGCATCCTCAGGAAAATCTCAAAGGAATGGATCTCCAAATGCCCCATCTCTCAACCTTACTAATTTTGAGTACATTTTGGGTAATTTTATCACATAGACATTGATAAATATAACCATTTGCATGAATTTTGATTCTGGCACTGCTTTTCTAGTTATCTTTTAAAAATAATACTGCTAGGATTCTTTTTCTGAATATAGCATGAAGTTATATTATTGTAATATATAATTTGATAAAACAGAGTTCCATAATGAATAAGTGACTTTTAGACTCTACATATGTATATAGACTAGGATAAAAGCAAAGCAAAACAAACAAATTTTTTAAAAAAGCAGAAAAACTCAATTCCACAAATTATAACCTCCCCAAATTTGAAAGTATGTAAAGAAAAATAAAATAAATCTGTGGAAACTCATTAGAGTTCATGAGTTCTAAATATTCTTTGTTTACAGCCATTTAAAAAGCAAAAGCTTCCCCTTAGCTAACATTTAAGCCAAAACAAGAGCAACTGTGTATTTTTTGTAAACATTTTAATATCATGTTAATACAAGAATGCCTAGATGATTGAATTATTTCTGGCCATTATAAGCACTTAAAGTGAGAAAAATTGGAATTTAAATGCTATGTTTCCATTCCTAGTGGGTATTTCAACTATTCCCTATTATCAAGTTCTCTCATCAGGAAACAGAGGAGGATTTCACTTTTCTACCCCCTGAAATTATGTGGGACTGTAGGATTTGCTTAGCCCACAAATTATGAGCAATAGTATTGCAGGTCAGTTTTTTTGTTTATTATCAATTCTTGATTCTCAAGTCACCCAGAGATCTTGACAGAATCCATTGATGTGGACACACCATGAGATCTGAGCAGCCTGGAATGCTCAGCTTTTATATGGAAGAAAGTACCCTGAGAGTTATTCACACTCACAGTGGGCTTTGTGTGAATAAATAAATTTTATTCCATGTAGATTGCAATTTGGGGCTTTTTGTTACTGTGGCATGACCTTAAGTTGGATTCCATCTACTACACATTTCAGAACTAAGTAGACTACTGAATCCATGGAGGTTAGTTAAATTCTGACACTTTGAATTTTTTTTTTTTTTGCAGGGGGTGGGGAGAGAATAGGAAAGATGAATTTCACAGAAAACTCACATCTTTCATGACTTAAGAAACAGTGTAGCACAACTTTTTTACTTTGCATATGAATGACTTGGGACCCAGAAAGAGAAACTGACTCGATCAAGTTCAAACATTTTGTCAGTGGCAAAGTCTGTTAATGTTTTATATATTATCCCACAGGGACAGAATATGAAAAATATAAGAAAAAGAGCCAGGTAGAAGCCAATCCATAGCTGTCTGAAATTTTAATAAAATAAGATTTTGATCAAAATTGTCAGTGGAAATGTGAGAATCCTGAATTCAAATTCAAAGCTTCACCTGACCATTCTACTTGAGAAATTAATCTCATGTACAAAGTCCCAAAGTGAGTTTACCCCACCACCAAGAGACACAGGGAGATTCACACTTTCTGCCTTTTTGTGTGACTTAGACAAAAGAAAAGAAGCAAATAGTGATTCAGAATAAAGAAAAGAAACCTAGCCAATAGCAAAGATATGTCTAAAATCTGAATCCTTTGATAGACAGTTAATTAGGGGCAGTATGGTTGAAAGACATGACTTCTCTTCCTAAACTGAGGAAGATTGGACAGGTTATTTAACTTCATTAGATTCAGTTTCCTTACTGTAAGAATTGATTGAATTCTAAATCTTTTTCTCATTCTACTTTTACCCTTTTTTTCTCCACCAACCCTTAATGATTTATTTGATTTTTCAATGCTAAAATCTTATCTGTAAGTAATCATGTGAATGTGTGAGAATTAAGCAAAGAAGAGCTGTGTAGAGTTCAACTATCTAACTCTTAAATGTCTTTAGCACACATTTTCCAGGGTACTTTTTGTTCCATTCCTTCATGTCAGTTGTCATCACTTTCTCTTTTAGGAGCAAGTCCTTTCTTTCCCGACTTTTTCACTGCCACTTGCTTCAGGTTAGACTCTCCTTTATGAGCACTCCACATTTTCCATCTCTTCTGCTTGCTCTTTTAAGTGTCCTACAGGGAAATTTTGTGGTACTTTAAGCACAGAAATTTTCTTACGATTTGAAACTATTCTTCTTTAAAAATTGTATTTTATTTTAGATTCAATGGGTACATGTGCAGATTTGTTACACAGTTATATTATGAGATGGCGAGGTTTGGGACTCCAATGAGCCCACTTCCCCCTCTGCCCACCCATGGTGAGCATGCTACCCGATGGGTGGTTTTGCAACTTTTATTTCCTGTCTCTTCCTCCCTGCTTTAAGAGTTCCCAGTGTCTTGTTGTTTCCATCCTTTTGCCTGTGTGCCCAGTGTTTAGTTCCTACTTACAGTGAAAACATGTGGTATTCAGTTTTCTGTTCCTGTGATAATTTACTTAGAATGATGGTCTTCAGCAGCACCCATGTGCTCCTTCCATCTCCTGGTTTTAATTGAAAACTGGCTTTCCCCAAAGGCATTACATTTCTGGAATTCTGTACCAAGAGAGGCTTCTTTATTACCTTTCCTTGACAATTCTTGATGCAAGTTGATGATGTCAGACTTTTTGTGCACCTTTCCCATGCAATGGTTACTTCTAGACTGTTTTCACTTAGTAACTTGTTTTCCTTTTAAGTTTATGCCATTCACCTAAGCACTCTTTAGGTGACCAAGCTCACCATAGTCATCCATGTACGTCCAGGGCATTTCTCCTGCTTCCTCAATAAATATAGTAACTTGCTTACAAATTTACTCTGTACTCTGTTTTTTGCCATTGTCCTGACCTTTATATATCTTTCATTTCAGTCATATAATAGTGAGATAATAGTGAGGTTACATAATAGACTCCATTATCATTCAGTTTGTACTCTTTGTGACGCTTTTTTTTTTTTTTTTTTTTGAGTTGGAGTCTCACTCTGTTGCCCAGGCTGGAGTGCCGTGGCACCCTGCAGGGCTCCAGCGAGCCTTCTGCTACAGCCTTCCACATAGCCGGAAATACAGGCGTGCGCTACCACGCCCTGCTAATTTTTAATTCATTGGAGAGACGAGGTATCACCAAGTTCCCCGGGCTGATCTCGAACCTGCAGGCTCAGGCAATCGACTTGCCTCAGCTTCCCAAAGTGCTGGGATTACAGACTGAGCCACCGAGCCCAGCCTGTGATGCTTTTTTAGATCACCTTTGAATCAGGTCCTTATCCTAGTCGCTTATCCTTGCTCACTTGCTTTCATTGTCTTCATAATTTCTAATCCCTGAACTTTCCCAGTTCACCCATTCAGTCTGAATCCTCTTGCTTTACTACCGAAGCCTGGTCAGACAATTCAGTGACACCTCATTAACATCTTAGAATCCTCCACTGCTACCTCCAACTTTCTGTCAAGTCTACTTTATAGATACCTAACCCTGGATAACCCCATCAAGCACTGTCACTACTCTTCTTGTTGGACTGTCAGAAAGTCACAAAACTAAGATAATTGGGTCCACTGCAATTTCATGCTAAGTAAACACAGATCTTCCTTGCTGCTCAGCAATCCTTTGATTTATCTATTTATATATCTATGGGAAATGCAAGAAAGATTCCTCCACAGCAGATATTCCACATTATTAAGTCCTCATGTACTTATTACGCATATCATCTGAAGGCCCTAATTGCACTCATTATACTGACAGAATTAAAAACTTTTGACTTGAGTTTATCTACTTTCTTCAATATCTCAATATATATCAGTTGTCTTGTTGTCTTTTCTGCCTTCTCTGGTATCACATAAAATGACATCCCTCATCTCTGCCAAGGTTTTCTTCTATGCACCTGATCATAACTCCTATTTTTTTCTGTAGAACCAGCTCACATAGATTAACTCTGTATTTTTTTTAAAAATCTCCATTTCTATAATTTTTCTGCTTTTCCTTTTCCAGTGAGAAGATCCAGATTCTGCAATTCTAGAAAAACGATCTTTTCTTGGTCATTATTTTTCTTACTATTTTTACATTTGAGTAAAATTATCATCTCTTTTATTTTTTGCTTCTGGCATTCAGCCTCTTTATCCTTGATATTTACATTTACTTTGGTTGCCTTCCTTGATTTTGTAGTAAGTCAGGGACAATATTTGAATATCAAAGTGTGCCATAGTGCTTTTTGGAGCTAATATTGACTAGAGTTTCATAGCCAGTAGATGACTGGGTATAAAAACTTATAGAACATTTATGACAAGCTTTCAGGGAAGCTAAAAAAAGTAGGAATAGGCAGGTCTAATAATTGACTAAAGTGATGATCCCAAGATGAGTCACCAATCACCCAAACCACTGATGGTTGTCCAACTTTTTTGAAAACACACACATTGCACACCAGTACCCGAGGGAGGTCAAGGTGGTCTCTGGTGTGGTAGCAAAAAATTTTTGAGCAGTAACAAAAATGGGCCCCAAGGGGATGCTTGGAATCCAAGATAACAAGATATGTGACCAACATTACTACAACAAAGGGTGGTGGTTAGTCTACCATTTTATATATGAGTTCATTGAGGTCAAGGTCCATGTGTTTCCTAGATTTCTATTTTCATGAATTTGTAAAATTTTGGTCAGTATTTATCCCTGTAATCCCTTTATCTAAGCGAATAAGTGAATTGAAACATAATCAGATAATTTAAAAAGTCAAATGTTAAGACTCAAAAACTTAGTGACTATATGAATGCTGAAAGTTCCCACTAAATTTAATGCAGAAAGACAAATTTTAGTCACTGCTTTGGACTGATAGGATGAGATCTCCTGATATATCACTACTCAGCCAGGACTGACTCATAGCTGAGATGATAAGTGATGCTTGTAGTGCAGGAGGTTGAGGGTTGGTGAAGGAAAGGTCCAGTGCTCACTCCCATTTGGTAAGCTTCTTTTTCCTCCGCAGAAGAATGAGTTTCCTTATTCTTAAGTATATAGCTCATTCTATCTACATTTGAATTCAACTGATGTTGCTTACCACTTTGACAACTCAGGTTGCCTTTGTAACTCTTATTATGGTCTTTATGATTCATCTCTATAACTTAATGATGTACTTGGAAACACATACACATCAGAAAATGAACTTGCAGATGGCAGGAAAAAGTTCAGGATTCACTTTGTAAGTAGGATGGTAAAAGTGTCTGAATGAAGTCCTATGGTGAAGGATGACTTTTAATATATAGCAGTAAAAATCTGATCTCAAATACAAGGAGTTTGCCGGTGTAATTAAATGATCAATGCTGATAGAAATAATTTTTGCTTTATTGAAGCAAAATTCTTGGGTTCTTTACCCAAACATACTGACTAGGTGTTGAGCAGTGTGTGTGAGACTGGAGAGATGGATTAATGCCCTGTTTGGTCTCTGGATAGATTTATTGACTTTCCTCCTCTACTGACACAATTCAATGTGGCACATGAAATGTGAGACTTTTGGAAGGCTCAGTAAGAGAAATATGAAGCTAAGTGGGGAGTTTGGTAAACATAGCAAAGTTCTGCTGGTGATTTCTTCTTTCTCAGGAATGTATACAAATAGGCGTTGTGTTTTTTTGTTTGCAGTGGACATTTAGTCTTTAGCACTTTTTAAAATATGTGAGTGGACCCCCCCCCGCAAACAACTGAAATTATCTTTTGGAGAGCGGATCCTTTGTAGTACACTGGAAATTTGTTCCTCCAGATCAAATTGTTAACCGAAGTTTTTATCTAGAAGTTTTGAGAAGATTGCATCACAATTTGCAAAAGAAACATCCTGAATTGTGGCAATCAGATGACTGGCTTTTCCACTGTGACAACGCACCTGCCCACACCATGCTGAGTGCTCAGCTCTCCTGCATAACATTTTTTGTTTCCCCAATAAAAAAAATCCTCAAAGGAAAACGTTTTGCTGATGTGGAAGAGGTAAAACAAAAAATGGAAGAAGCACCAAAAGGTATCAAAATTGACAAATTCCTTGTAGATCCAAGATGTTAAGCCTTTATTGGACCTGGAGTGGGCAGATACTTTTTCCCAGTCTGTGGGCTGTCTACCTGCTCTCTTGATGGTTTCTTTGGCTTTGCAGAAGTTTGTCAGTTTAATGAGGTCCCACTTGTCTATCTTATCTCTTATGGCTTGTGGGTTTTGGGTTTTGTTCAGGAATTGGATGCCAGTTCCAATTTCCATAAAGGTGTGTCCTGCATTTTCTAAGGTTCTTATGGTTTGAGGTTTTACATTTAGGTCTCTGATCCAGTTAGAGTTAATTTTTGTGTATGGGGATAGATAGGGGTCTTGTTTGAGTCTTCCGCATGTGGTCAACCAGTTTTCCCTGCACCATTTACTGAATAGGTCCTCTTCTCCCCAATGGTAGGTGGTGGAGGCTTTGCTGAAGATAAGTTGGTTAAGAAATTGAGGTTTTGCTTCTGGAATCTCAATTCTATTCCATTGGTCTATATGCCTGTTCCTGTACCAATACCAAGCTGTTTTGATTATTGTAGCTTTATAGCAAAGTTTGAAGTCTGGTAATGTGATACCTCCTGCTTTGTTTTTTTTTTGCTGAGGATTGTTCTGGCTATTCTTGGTCGTTTGTGTTTCCATATGAATTCCTGTATTGTTTTTTCTAGGTCTGAGGAGAATGTTGCTGGTAATTTGATGGATATTGCATTAAATCTGTAGATTGCCTTAGGTAAGATGGACATCTTCACAATGTTGATTCTTCCAATCCATGAGCATGGGATAGTTTTCCACTTGTTTGTGTCATCTTTGATTTCTTTGAGCAGTGTTTTGTAGTTTTCATTGTAAAGGTCTTTCACGTTTCTGGTTAGGAAGATGCCAAGGTATTTCATTTTTTTTAATGGCTATTTTGAATGGAATTATGCTTTTTATTTGGGCTTCTGTTTGTTTATTATTGGTGTAAAGAAATGTGATTGTCTTTTGCACATTTATTTTATACCCTGAGACTTTACCAAAGTCCTTTATCAGTGCCAGTAGGTTTTGACAGATTCTCTTGGATTTTCAAAGTACACAATCATGTCGTCTGCAAAGAGAGATAACTTGACTTCCTCTTTTCCTATTTGGATACCCCTGATTGCCTTCTTTTCTCTGATTGCTCTAGCCAGGACATCCAATACTATATTGAACAGGAGGGGTGAGAGTGGGCATCCTTGTCTTGTTCCAGTTTTCAGGGGAAATGATTCCAGTTTTTGTCCATTTAGGAGTATGCTGGCTGTGGGTTTCTCGTAGATGGCTTTTACTATTTTGAGGTATGTTCCATGTATTCCTAGATGTTTGAGGGTTATTATCAAGTGGTACTCGATTTTATCAAAAGCATTTTCTGCATCTAATGATATAATCATGTGGTTTTTGTTTTGACATCTGTTGATATATTTAATTACATTTATGGTTTTACGAATGTTGAACCAGCCTTGCGTCCCAGGGATGAATTCTACTTGGTCATGATGGATGATTTTTGAGATGTGTTGTTGAATCCAGTTTGCTAGGATCTTGTTGAGAATTTTAGCATCTATGTTCATCAAAGATATTGGCCTGTAGTTCTCTTTCTTTGTTGGGTCTTTACCTGGCTTGG